>JAJTUV010001905.1:412500-720890 GCA_021653895.1 Mastomys natalensis | reverse complement strand
ACAACTTATGTTTTAAGATAATATTAAAATCTATTGTAAGAATGACCTTTCTATCCTGTCATATCATATCGATCAGATTGTCAGCCTTATCACTATCTAATACACTATTTCAATTAAGGCAGATGTCTACCAGATTGAGCTTCATTTTCACTAATAAGTACATACTAAAACAGAAGCCAATCCACACAAACAAAAGGCCAACTCAAAGACCTCATCACATCACACCACACACGACCACACACAATAGAGTATTTTCCAGACATAACAGGGCAATACATACATGTACTCAGAGATATACACGTGTACATAAGATCTGTAAAAGTTCAAACCATGCAAACTCTGGGGATGGAGAAGAAATGGATAAAACGTTCCACCTTTAATCAAGAAGCTGTTTGAGACTGATAACCGCTGGGAGGGGAAAATCAGATTTCATTCAGGAAAAGACACTGATATTCAACCATACTGCAGGAAGGATGATAAGGAATAACTGGCCAGCATAAATTAAAATCATAGTTTTAATGTTTAACATAGTGTGTGTGTGTGTGTGTGTTGTTGTATGTGTGTGTGGTGTGTGTGTGTGCTCATGCATGCATATAAGACAGAGAAAGACTCTGAAGTTGGGTGGGTAGGGAGATAAATCTGAAATAATTTCAGGAATAGGTAACAATATGGCCAATTTATATTTTAGAAAAATTTAAAAGCTAAACAATAATTTAATTAAATACATTTTATAGTAGTTTTGCCATATCCCTGACCCATCTTGTGGGTTTTCTTATAAAGATCTGGGACTGCATTTTTGTAAACACCTCTAAGTACGTGCACTAATATTTAAATTTCTATTACTCCCAGCTATTACTTGATAGGGCTAGAAACCTTTGGCTGTTTAGTCAAAGTTAATAAAATTTATACTATGTGTATAATATTTATAATGTATAATGTAAAGTGTATAATGTTTATAATATTGACATAAGTAATGTCTGTATATGTGGAAGAATGAGTGCTGTAAATTTTGAATGTGTATAACATACTGTAATACTGATAGTATTTGGTACACTGCATTTCATTGGCACAGGTAAATTTGTGTTCTTTTCATATCTGTGACTTGCTTGCTTAACAGAGATGCTCACACCCATAATCTCCATGCATTTACTGACTCACTAAGTTTAGAGCACACAGATGATCCTTACGCATTGCTGATTTATACCAGCAAGCTCCCGACAAAAATTCAAAGTTTGTTTTAATTTATAGGTAAAACTTATGGGAGTGAAATTCAGAAACCACAAATGAATAATTATATAAATTTTGAGAGTGTTTGTGCTTATGAAACCCTTTTCTCACAAAAATTAGAATATTTATGCTCATATGGAGTAACAGAGTATGTCTCTGTTTGACTTTGTTCACGCAGTATAATATTGGTAAAATTTGTCCATATTGTTGTATGTATTAGGAATTGTTCCATTTTATTGCTGATTAGTATTCCTTTGCATAATTACAACTAATTTATTCATTCTTCTTTTAATGAACATGTGGGTTGTTTTAAGCATTTGGCTTTTATGAATAAAAATCCAAAATCATTTTTTAGAAGTCTTTTTGAAGACATATGTTTCTTTCTACTTTTATTGCAAAACACCTAAGAATGGAGTTACTGGGTCATATGGTAGGTATAAAACTAAGTTTGGACGAAACTCTAAAATCTTTCCCTGCATGGTTTATGATATTTGTGAACTCAGTGGTAATGCGTAAGTATTCCATTTGCTTCAGATCCTCGCTGACATTTGGTATTTTCATCTTAACATTTCAAGAATTTTAGGGGCTTCACAGAAAAGCATTATAATGGCTACAATATGTATTTTCCCAGTAATGATGCTTATTCATTTTATTTTCTTATAGTTACCATCTACTGTGTCCTAAGAATATTGCCATGTTGTCACAATGGTCTCATTCAGTTGGATTAAGAATCATTATACCTTCATCCATGGCATTTAGGCTACTGCACCTCTGAAGTTAATTTTATGTTTGGTGTTGGGTGGAGTTCAACCTCCACATTTCTCCATATGGATGCTCAGTTGATACGCTTCATTTGTTGGCAAGACATTCCCCAATGGTTTTCAATGGGGCTTTTATAAATATTCAGTCTTACTGTTTAAAACTAAGTCTGGTTCTGTACTGCTTTGCTGATTACTTTGATTCAATTAACTACATTTAAAAACATATGAGCACCTCAGCTATTGTAGAGTTATAGTTGATCTTGAAGGTAGAGGGTGTAAGTATTACTCCTCAAGCAAGTTTAACTATGTTAGGTATTTATTATTTCCAAATAAATTTCAAATAAGCTTTTATATATCTTTGGAAAGCTTACTGTGACTTTCTTTGGGGTTATGGTGAATCCACAAATTATTTGTACGTATGTGAATAATTCCTTAACAATTTTCAATACCATTATTCCTGTACTTGATGCATTTCTTCATTCATGGTTTTCCTTCATTTCTCTTAACAGTGTTTTATAAATTTCAACATAATCTTTTATTATACTTGTTATCATTTTATGTTTTTGATACTACCTAGCACAGTACTAATTTTCCAAAATACATTTCTGAACTGTATGCTACTAGTATATTAATCCTGTATCTTGATATTTTGCTAAAATTCACCTAATGGTTCTAGAATTTAAATATTTCACCATGATATATTACATTACCTATAAGATATATTGAGTATATATTTATAAAATTGAGAAAATAGATTCTTTCTATTCCTGCAAGGTGTCTCAGGCTATTTCTCATTTAAACTGGTAATGTAAATTATAATAATTTATTTTCAAATGTTAAAATAACTGTACCACTAAAGAAATCCCATTTGCTCAGTATATATTATCCCCTTTATATATTTCTGGCTTCATTTTGCTAGAAATTTTTCACATGTTTATTCATGAAGTATATTAGTCTTTCATGTTTGAAACTTTTTAAATTTTGAATAATGTAAGTCTCATATAATAAGCTTAGAAGTATCTCTCTATTTGTAAAAAAGTTGAGTATGATTGATATTTCTTACTCTCCAGTAAAAATGAAGATAGCCAGTGACACCACACAAGACTTGAATTTTAATTAAAAAGTTTTATTTTTATATTATGAAATTATAAATAATACTTTTATACACATGTGTGGGCTGTTCAGATTTTCTAACTCATCTTCAGTTATCTTTGGAAATTCTGTTTTTTTTTTTAAGCTTTAACCATTTCACCTAAGTTGTCAAATGTATATAGTAAAGTTATTATTTCTTTATTCATTAACTGTAAATATGTCATGTCCTTACCTCTCCTAATATTATATTGGTAAAAATAGGTTTTCCTTATTATTTTTTTAGTGCTTTTCCTGATGTTTTCCTACCTTTATGGTTTACATTTATTTATTTAGTATGAATGTTTACATGTATTCATCTGTGTTGACTGGACTAGCATGGTCATCTAAAAGTAGCATACCTTTATCAAATTCTCACCCCCAGAGATCATTGCAGAGGAGGAGATGGAAAGAACCTAAAAGAAGAACACTGGATAAACAATGTCTTTGGGATACCATTCCATACTAGTATATTGATTGGCTTAATTTTGTCCTGGTCTTTGCAGGCAGCCACAGATACTGTTAATTTGAGTTGACAATGTTTCACTGTTCATCCAATGTTTCTCTTGATGAGCAGTTGATAAAGATATGCTATGTCTGATGAGTACATCAATGATACTTTCCCTTTGTATGTTGTCCAGTTGTGAGTTTCTCTATTAACCCCTATCTACCACATAAACTCTCATATGAGGTTTGAGAACTGAACTAATCTATGGGTATAAAGACATAAATTTATAGGGCAATTTGATATTGTACATTAATCTGCTAAAAACATAGTAGTAATTCATCATTGGGGCCCAAAAGCTTCTCAAACTGGATTCATGGCTATATTTATAGTATGTGGTATAAATTCCTTCATATAGAGGAGTCCTTAAATACAATCAGAATGCAGTTAATTACCTTCATAACAGTAATGCTACTATTGTCCTCACATGCATATCTTAGCACTCTGCTTATTATTGTAGTTCATATGTTTCATGGTAGGTTATATGACTGGTGATGTTTTTGCTTTAACAGCCTACATAAAACCTAGTGTTTAGCAAAACTATCAAGCGGGGAGAAATTTTCCCACCAGTACTCACATGATTTCTCCATGGTTTGTGTGGAGTAGTATGGGATGACTTATATAATATACATGAATGATGTTAGAATGGCGTGCTATCAACTATGGTAAAAGACTACTCCAACTACTCCTTTTTCAAACATAGATATAGCTTAAAATATCCCTTTTTTCTTTGAATTAATTTAATTCTATGACCTTTTTCTTATAGATAAAATTTGGTTTTGCTCATGTTTTTTTTTTTTTTATTCCTGTTCTTAAGTATTTTTCTTTTTTTTTATTGGAAATTTTTTTACATTTCAGATGTTCTCTCCTTACCCCATTTCCCCCTCACTCCCAGGAACTCACTATCCCTTCCCCCTCCTCCTGCCTTAAGTATTTTTTCTAGTTTGTATGTATATATAATTTTCTCTTGTAGGCAGCCATGTTTAACATAGCACCTGGGACAGTTGCCCCAGCACCGGGAGGTTGAAGCAGGAGGGGCCAGGAGTTCAAGGTCATTGACTATATAGTTTGAGGCTAGTATGACTAGCACCTGACAATGTAAGCAGCTGGCTTCCAGCGTGGCCAGCTCAGCTAAACTGGTAAACAAGTCCTTTGTGCATGGGCCTCGTGCCCCTCCCTGGCGGGCTTATGCTAATGAGGTATTGGCAGCTGAACCTATCATGAGAGAACACATCACCTAGCCTGCCTTGGGCAGTTATATAAGCAGCTCATTTCTACTGCTTCGGGTCCCCGTCCCTTCCCCTGTCCATAAGTCAAGAGTCGTTCCTGGAATACATCTGACTGAGAAGGATCCGATCGTGTTTTGTCTTAATTGCTGGCCAAGGCGGACGCGACATTCTCTCTTTTAAAATACTACTTCAAAATCTTAACACCTCCTGTAGCCAAGCAGGAACTCCAGTGGAGTAGTAGAGACATCAACCCACCCATAAAAAACTTTCAATCCAAGCTTTGTCTTGTCTACAAAAACCATAGGCATAGGGAATGGAACAGAGACCAAGGGATTGGCAATCAGTAACCTGACATACTTGAGAGCCACCTTATGGGCAAGCACCAGTCCCTGACGCTATTACTGACACTCTATTATTCTTGCAGAAAGGACCATATTGTCCTCTGAGAGACTCTACCTAGCAGCTGACTCAGAAACATACTGACAACCACTCAGAAACAGTGGGAGCTTGGGTACTCTTACGGAAGAATAGGAGGAAGGATTACAACAGGAAAGGGATAGGAACTTGAAAACAGGAAAGGGGTGACATTTGAAATGTAAATAAATAAAATATGCAATTAAAAAATAAGTTAAATAAAACAAGTGAACTATGAAAAAAAAAAAAAGAAAGACCAACAGAGTCAACTAACCTGGACGTTGGGGCTCTCAGAGTCTGATCCACCAACCAAAGAACATGGGCTGGACCTAGTCCGCCTCACTCATAGATATCAGATGTGCAGGAGCTTTGTCTTCATGTAGTACCCAAATAACTAGAATGGGAACTATCCCAAAAACCTCTGTCTTTATATGGGATGTGTTCTTCTAGCTGGGATGCCTTGTCTGGCCTCAGTGGGGGAGGAACTGCCTAGCCTTGCAGAAACTTAAAGTGCCAGGGTATGAGGGGATATCCAGGGTGCCCCCACCTGCTCAGAGGAGATGGGGAGGGGGGATGAGGGAAGGATTGTGAGAGCAGTGACAGGAAAGGACAGTGAGAAGGATGTAAAGTGAATAAGTAAAATAATAAAATGAAATTTTAAAAACTTCACTTACTTATGTATTCTTTCATAAACATGTAAGAATATACATATTTTCTTTACAAGTGCTGACTCTTTGTCAATGTGAATCCACCATATTTTATTATCATTCACGTTGAGATTGCATTCTGATTTCTCTTAAAATTTTTTCCTTTATCCATTAATTATGTAAATGGTTTCTTGTATATTCACATATTTGGAGATTTTCAGTTATTTTTGTTGTTATTATTGTTATTATTATCATCACCATCATCATTATTATTATTCCAATTGTCTACAAGTATAATTTTGATGTTTCTCTTGGCTATCAAATATATTTGATTCTATGAGTCATACAAAATTTAATGAGACATCTAGTAGTTTTAATAATAAATGTATGAAACTTAGATAAAAGGCTCTAAATAGAAGGATAGTAGATATGCGGTTACTCATATAACAACTGGAAACTTCATCGATAATGACATTGATCACTATATTCCTCTGTTGAAATTTTTAAGTATCTATTTTCAACTTATAAAAAGTAGAAAATTAATATTTCTTTAATTTACTTGGAAACTAGAGAATGAAATTTAAGATAGAACTTGAGAATATCATTCCGAGTGAGGTAACCAAGTTCCAAAGGACACATATGATTTGTATTCACTTATGAGTGGGTATTAGCATATAAAATACAGGTACCATGCTACAGACTCAAAGAAGCTAAATAAGGAAGAAGGCCCAAGCAAGGAAGCTTGAGTCACAATTAGAATAGTCATAAAAGGCAAATGGAGGGAGGGATGTAAGAGGAAGGGATAGAAGGAGAAGAATGGGGTGTTCAGGATTAGATGTGGAGAAGGACAAAAGAGATGGCAGATAAATGGAAATCTGGAACTGACAGGGGTGATGAAATGATTTCCAACCCACTCAGACTAGATGGAAAGGGGGGATGGAGACATGATTGTGGGAGGAGTGACCAGAAGGGGGCAGGGAGTAAAATATAAAATGAATAAGTAAAAAAAAAAAAAATTAAATTAAAATTTTTTAAAAAGGTAGAAAATTACTATTTCTTTTTATTTGTTAATTTATTTATTCTTTTACATCTCTATCACTGTCCTTCCTCTTGGTCACCTCCTTTCACAATTCTTTCTCTATTCCCCTCTACTTCTCTGAGAGGGTAGAGGACACCACCCCTGGAAATCCCCGACCCTGGCACATCATGTCTCTGTTGGGTTAGGTGAGTGCTCTCCAGCTAAAGCCAGACAAGACAGCCCAGCTAGAGGAATATTTCCCACAGATAGGCAATAGCTTTGGAATAGTCCACACTCCAGTTGTTTGGTACTCATATGAAGACCAAAGCCGAATATCTGCTATGTAGTATTCCATAGTGTATATTCACCACATTCTCTTTATCCATTCTTCATTCAAGGGATATCTAGGTTGCTCCCAGTTTCTGACTACTATGAATAAAGCTGCTATGATCGTAGTTGAGAAAGTATCTTTGTGAGACAATGGGCCTTATTTGATATATTTGCTCAGCTTGGTCTGGAAGTAGAACTATTCCCACATTTCTGAAAAAACCACCAAATTGATTTCATAGGTGGTTGCACAAATTTTCACTCCTACCAGCAATGGAGGAGTGTTTCTCTTGCTCCACGGCATGTGCTGTCACCTGAGTTTTTGATCTTAGCCATTCTGACCAGTGTAAGATAGAATCAGAGTTGTTTTGATTTGTATTTCCCTGATGACTAGGATGTTGATATTTCTCTAATGCTTCTTGGCCATTCAAGATTCTTGTGAAAATGCTCTTTGATCTGTCCAATTTTAATTGGGTTATTTTGGGTTATGGTATCAAAATTCTTAGAGTTCTTTTATTATATAACCCTGTCAAATGTAGGATCATTTCCTAATCTGTAGGCTGCTGATTTTATATTGACAGTGTCTTTTGCCTTAAAGCTTTTCAGTTTCAAAAGTCCATTTATCAGTTGTTGATCTTAAAGGCTGAACATTGGTTCATTCAGGAGTTGTTCCTGTACCACTGAGCTCAAGGCTCTTCCCCTCTTTTTTCTATTAGATTTAGTATATCCAGTTTTATATTGAGGTCTTTGTTCACTTGTACTTGATTTTTTGTGTGGTGTGATAGTTATGAATTAATTTGCATCATTCTAAATGCAGATATCCAGTTAGACTAGCACAATTTGTTGAACATTCTTTCATTTTTCCACTGTATGGTTTTTGCCTTTGTCAAAAATCAACTCCATAGATTGTTGGGATTATTAGCCTTCAATTCATTCAATTGATCAACCTTTCTATCCTTTACCATCATTTTACACATTTTCTTAGTGTAGCTTGAGGTCAGAGATGATGATACCTCTTTGCTCAGATTTCTTTGCTTTTCTCTGGGTTTTCTTCTGATGCATTATGCAAGATGAAAATGCTTGTTAAGGTCTGAGAAAGAATGTCTTAGGTTTTGATGATGTCTTGAATTCTTATGTAATTGCTTATTGGTATAAAGGCCATTTTGTATAAGTTATCTGCTAATCAATCTGCAAGATCTTTCCATCTTTCCTACTTATTGATTTATTTCTTAAGCAATTTGAGTAATTTGTCAATTGGTCTTTCATAGCTAGGTCTTCAACTACAGAAGTATTTTATATTATTTTAGCTTGTAAATGTGTTATTTCCCTATGTTTTTCTTTTTTTGGCCCATTTATCATTTGTATAAAGAGAGTTACTGATTTCTTTGAGTTCATTTTGTATTTCAGCACATAGCTAAAGGTATTTGTCAGCTGTAGGAGCTCTCTGGTAGAATTTTTCAATGGCTTATGTATCATTTCATCCTCAAATAGCAATGCCTTGACTTACTCCTTTCCAATTTGTATCTTCTTGATCTCCTTTAGCTGTCTTATTGTTCTAGTTAGAGCTTCAAGTACTATAGTGAATAGATAGGGAGAGAATGGTCAGCCTTGTGCTGTCCCAATTTTTAATGGAATTTTTTTTATGTTTCTCTCTATTTAGTTTGATGTTGGCTATTGGCTTGCTGTAAAATGCTTTGACTATGTTTTGGTGTGTGCCTTGTATCGCTGGTTGCTCTAATACTTTTAACATGAGGTGCTGCTGGATTTTGCCAAAGGTTTTTTCAGCATCTAATGAGTTGATCATGGGACTTTGTTTATATGGTAAATTATGTTGATGGATTTTCATATACTGAACCATTTCTGCATCCCTGGAATTCTGCCTATTTGGATGGTATTTTAGATGTATTTTTGCACTTTGGTTAATTTTTTAAAGTATTTTTGCATCAATATTCTTACGAGAAATTGATCTGAAATTATCTTTCTTTGTTGAGTCTTTGTGTGATTAGGTATCATGATAACTGTGGCCTTATAGAATGAGTTTAGCAGTTTCCTTCCGTTTCTATTTTGTTAAATATTTTGAAGAGTACTTTAGTAACAGAACTCCAGTGTCTTAGGCTCTAAGATCAAGATTTGATAAATGGGACCTCATGAAACTGATAAGCTTCTATAAGGGAAAGAACATAGTGAGTAAAACAAATCAGCAACCTACATAAAAATCTGTACAAACTAACCCCACATCCAATAGAAAACTAATATCTAAAATTCATAAGGAACTCAAGAAGCTAACTTCCAAAAAAAACCACACAACCCAATAAAAAGGGGGTATAGAGTTAAACAGAAAATTCACAACAGAGGAATCTCAAACAGCTAGAAACACTTAAAGAAATGTTCAAAGTCCTTAGTGATCATTGAAGTGTAAATCAAAACAACACTAAAAGGAAAGGTCAAAAATTCAGGTGACAGCAGATTGTGGCAAGAATGTGGAGAAAGAGGAACACTCCTCCATTGCTGGTAGTACTGCAAACTGGTACAACCACTCTTGAAATCAATGGAGAGTTTTCTCAGAAAAGTGAAATAGATCTACCTGAAGACTCAGCTATACCACTCTTAGGCATATATCCAAAAGATGCCCCAATATACCACAGGGGCAAATGCTCTACTATGTTCATAGTGGTCTTTTCTGTGATAGCCATAAGCTGGAAATAACCAAAATGTTCCACAATGGAAGTATGGATATAGAAATTGTGGCTCATTTGCACAATGGAATATTATTGAGCTGTTAAGAACGAGGACATCATGAGATTTGCAGACAAATGGATGGAACTAGAAAATATCATCCTGAGTGAGGTAACTCAGACTCAATCACACTTGGATGAGAGAAGAAAGCAATCATAGGATGCAGGGAGAGAAGGAGAGACGTGGGTGGAAAGTGCAACAGGGAAGGGAAGAGGGGGACATGATCAGGTATTGAGTAGAGGAAACAGGACAGAAGCCCTGAGTACCAGCAAAAAAAATGGAAACAGGAAATCTCGGGAGGTAGGAGGTTGGGGAAACACTCTAGAATGTACCAGAGATCTGGGAGGTGAGAGGTTCTCAGGACTCAAAAGGAGGGATCTTGGATGAAATGCCCAACAGTGGGGGAGAGGTAACTTATAGTGTCCACCTCCAGTAGAAAAAAAGGGCATCAAGTGGAGAAATGGGGTTGCCATCCCACAGTCAAAAATACTGACCCAGAGTTGTTGCTGTCTAAAAGAACTGCAGGGTCAAAAAAAAAAAATGGAGAAGAGCCTGAGGGAAAAGAGGTCCAGTGACAGGCCCAAATTGGGATCCGTTAAAAAGGGAGGTTCCAAGGCCTGACACTGTTAGTGATATTATGGCTTCCTTACAGACAGAGGCCTAGCATGGTTGTACTCTGACAGGCCCATCAAGGAGCTGAGTGAGACAGATGCAGCTATTTACACACAATCATTGGACTGAAGTCTGGGACCCCTGTGGTTGAATTAAGGAAGGGCTGGAAGAAGCTGAGGAGGAGAGTGACCGCATAAGAAGACCAACAGTCTCAATTAACCTGGATTCCTGAGATCTCTCAGTCACTGAGCCACCAACCAGGCAGCCTACACTAGCAGGTCTGAGGCCCCTGGCACATATATAGCAGAGGACTTCCTAGTCTATCCTCAGGGAGAGAAGAGGTGTCTAACCCTTTAGAGAGTTGAGGCCCCAGGGAGTGGGGAGGGCTGGCCAGGGTGGTAGGTGGCGGAAGGGTAGATGTGGGGACATCCTCTTGCAGACAGGGGAGAAGAAAATGGGATGTGGAACTGCGGGAGGAAGAGGGGAAGAGAGGAAAAGGGGGGACAATAACTGGGCTGTGAAAAAAAGTAATTTAAAAAGAGGATAGGTAGGTATACTAATGTAAGAAAAGTGATATAATAAATATTCTATATTACACTACAGTATACATCATTTTTACTGTAGTGCTGAGTTTGTTTTATTAGTACTAATTGGCCATCAATTTATATCATACATTTTTAAATATCCATCAATGTCATTGGGTTATGTTAAATAACAAAGCATTTGAGGGATATATCTGGAAATTAATCAGTAGTGAATTATTTTTCCTGTCTTGTGTTGTGAGTATTGGATTACATTTATTATTTTAAATTTTTACATAGGGTACTGTGTATATCTCTCAAAATTTAAGGTATGGCCAAGACTTTCTTTCAGGTTCAATACAATAGTCACAATAAACAGCTGACAATAGAATGTAGAAAAAATATCTAAATCTCAGTGCATTGTCTAGAGATTTTTAGTTGGAAACTTTTCCATTTTTACAAAATTTCTATTTAAGATAGATATAAGTATTTATACTTAAAACAAATAAACAAATTGACACAGATTTTCAATTTTTAATTTTTTCTTCTAACAAGTTTTTAATTTTATACAATCTCAAAACTTTTCTATAATACTTATTCATTGTAAAGCAAGTTATTAATTTACCAGTTCAAAACTTTGAGGGGTTTTGAAAATTTTGGTTTCCTTTATTGCATTAAAAATGTATGCTAAGTTGCACTGTTTTGGGGGATTTAATGGTTATAATTATTTGTTTCCTTATTTTTACCTGATTAAGCACTCCAAATATGGCTTTTAAATCCTGGTAGGATTGAAAGTATTACATGCATTTTGACAAGATATATTTCTATTTCTGTTGCAGAGCAAATTTAATTTTTGGGGGTTTAAGGGTTTCATATAGATGATTTTAAAATGTCATAAGTATTTTGCATGAATTATTCCATGTGTTTTTTGCATTAGAGAATATGTTCTTTATTCTGTAGAATCTGTAGCTCTATATAAATCTCAAATCAATATTCTTTATATTCTGCCATTTGTATAAGATATATATATTATTTTGTATGTTATATCTCTTGTGTTACAGTTTGATAAAATTTTATATCTTCAGGTCTTTGCTTTTTTTTTTGCTTTTTATAAACTTAATCTCTGAATATTGCAAAGTCTTTTTAAAAATTGCACAAGACTTTTATATAGAAACAATTATATTAGTGTATAAAATAAAATATTAACACATTAAATAAAAATAAATTTTCACATTTTAGAGCATTGCTTTAGTGATTTTTTAATTAAAATTGTATTTTGTTTTTTTTGTTTTAACAGTTATAGGTCACTGGTACTGTGAATACTATTTCTCTTATATTAATGTAAACTTTTCAACTCTTATTCCAACTTAAACTTTAAAGTTTAAGATAATTCTTTCTTTCTGCCAAAAAGGATATGATTTTTTTTTTTACTGGTTTTGAAAATCTTTAGCAATCACCCACTTAATGCTTTTCATTGTTATTGGAGATGATGTGGCTCTAAGATTTTCATGTCTTTTTAAACTCTCTTCTTGTTATTTATTTTACTCAAGGTTTTCTACACATACCAGTTAGCTAATTTCTATTAATCTGGTTCATATTTGGCTTTAACATAGGCTGTTCTTACAGTTTTACAATTGGACATCTACTAACTCTTACCTTAAACCCATTACATTCAGAAAAGTACAAATTTGTAGTTAAAAAATAAGATCAAAGTAGTGTATTGACCTAATACAAAGAGTACCTGAGCCTATCAAACAAGCTGATGAGATTTCCAAGTTGATGGGGTTAACCATTGTCAGTATCATCTTTTGTAAAGGTTCTGCTGCTTGAATATTTTCCAATTCACTTGTGGTATTAGAAGTTAGAGTCAGTCCCTAAAAAGAAACAAGTGTTTCCTTCCTAATTCTCAACACCTGCCAATATGGCAAAGGAGATTAAATTAGAAGAAGGTAATCAATCACCCAACCTGAAAATAGGGAGATTTATTCCCAAGAAACAGAGAGAAATGGATTTGAAAGTAAAGAAGGATTCAGCCCAATGTTCCCATTTTACATTGTAAGCAGGAGAAAGACAGCCAAGGTAGGTAGGGAAGAGACATACTACCACCATGGTGACTTTATTTTCCAGTAAGATTCATCTCAGACGTGATCTACAAAATGGAAAAACTGATTTAAGCTGCTAAGTTTTGGTAAATGCTTAGAGCAGGGATAAAAACAGACAAACTATTGCATTGGAAAAATCACAAATACATATGAAACACTGTAAAAAATTAGCCAAACCAAATAACTGATCAGTAAAATATAAAATAGGAAACTAATTTACAAATATAGTTAATAAAGGAAGCAGGAAATATATATATAATATTTTTTTTTTTCAAATGAGTGACTATCATCAATAATAGGTTTTAACTGAAAATAGTGAGTGACATAAAATTGAATAATGATTGTACGGTGACTTTTAAAAATAGGTTAAATATGAAAATATTTAATGAAAGTACAAGACTAGCCAAGTCTACATAGCACGTTTCAAGACAGTTATGACTACTACATAGAGATATTCTGTCTCATAAATAAAAAAGTAAAGAGTCAAAATCTAAAAAGCAAAACAATGAAGTAGATATTAAATTCAGAAAAGTACAAATTTGTAGTTAAAAATAAGATAAAAGTTGTGTATTGACCAAATACACCAAATTAGTACACAAATACTTTATAATCTTGCAATAGAATAGATAAATGAAAATGCAAAAGAATTATCCCAAGTTAATGCAAATACATTAAAAACATGGAACAGTAGGGGTTGATGTCAAAAGTATCCCCTCTCCAGGAAAAAGACATCGGGATGGGTATGGCCCTCATGCCTCACTGGACATCGACAGGAGGACCTGAGCCATTACAAGGTCCCCTTCAATTATTGGAGGTCAGGCCTCTATCCCCGCCTTCGCAAGAATAGAATCGCCAAGGACCTTCTATACTTAGAGAAGGGAGGAGATGTCAGGAGCAACCCTACATAAACACTAAAAGCCTAAAATCAGCCATAGGCCTAAAGTCAGCAATAGTCCTGACATACATGCATGCTAACACCAAGTCTTGGGTCTCTGTGGAAAAACACTGAAACAGCAGGCTATAAGCTATTGTAAACAGGCAGCTTCTGTGAAAACTTAGCAGCCTGAGTAGTCATAGATCTTATAAATAGGCAGCCTCAGTGGACAGTACCAACTTAAATAAGGACAAGTGAATCATAGGCAGAGTCATAGTGACCTGTCCCCTGAACCTTCACCCAGCTGATGCCCTGTTCTGAAAGATATCTGTACTCCACCTGAACACCTATGCTCCGGTGTCATTCCCTTCCCCACATCCTGCCTTTTTGTGTTTATAACCCCTGTGTAAATAAGTAAATTATGATGTGATTTAAATAACTAAATAAATTAAAAAAAATAAAGAAACAAAAAAAAAAAACATGAAACAGAGCAGAGTAACAATTTGTTCTAAGTCAGTATTTTCTTAAAGAACATAACTGAAATTAGTAAAGTCAGGATTTATAATCTATTTTAAGATATAGTACAATAAACTATTTTCTGAAAGAAAAAAAAGACAAAATGTATGCTTTTGAGTTGATATTACCATAAATAATTCATTACCATGAATGAATCCAGAATGGAACTAGAAAGAAAATGAATGATGAATAAAGCTTAGGTAAAATGAATGTTAAAATGTAGTAAAAACAAGTTAAAATATGAATGAAGAGAAAGAAGATGAGATGGTGAATAAAAATATTATAAGTGAAAGAAAGGAAGTTAATATTCTCTAAAAAATTTACTACATTTCTTTATGTTTGTATGGTAAAGGCATGTCCCATGGACTGCCATAAATAGAAGGCCAGAGAACAACATGTGGGAGTCAGCTCTTTTTTCCCACCACATGGGTTCCATGTATCGAACTCATGACTACATAGTATAGGCTTGGTGGCAAGCACTTTTACATGTTGAGCTAAAACACACTGTTAGCCTAATAAAATATTACAAAAACATTAAATATTAGTTTTGTTAAATAATAATTGTCAAGTAAAATTGCAATGAGAGGTACAAAAAGTGAGGAATTTGGAGGGAAAAAAGAAAGAAAAGTCATAGAATGGAAGGTTATAGGTTATTCTAGGAGATATGTTCAAGTGAATATGATAGAAAAGAGGCTCTGAGAAAAGAGAGAAGTTAAATGTAGAAATGCCAACATTAGAACAAAATAAAATTCACTAAATCTAGTAGAACATACCAAACAGTAAGGGGCACATAATAAATCTTAAGAAGTGTAACATCAGGAACCAGATAATAGTAGCAGATAAAGGTACTTGCTGCCAAGCATGAAAACCGACTATATTTCCTTCAGAACATCCATGGTGTAAATAAGATCTGACTGCCACTAGTGGTACTCTGTACTGGCTGCTGTGACAACATGAGTGTTTATGCACAACACACACACACACACACACACACACACACACATGTTTTAAAAAATAATAATGTCCAATAAATGGCATATCCCTGTACTTCCTAATAATATTTCCTCTGATGAAAGTGGGTTGCTGATTTAAAGACAAACATCATATTGTTGGATCAAATAAAATGAATCTAACTACCACAGTTGAAGTTTCTTTGGTTTACTTTGTATTTCTGTGGTATGATGACAATAAATAAAGATACCTGCTTTCTTTTAACTGTGAATCCAGATAGAACATGAAAAAAGAAAACTATTAAGATAATAATAAAGTAGACTAGTAACATACAAATTAACAAAAGAGCACATAAATAATAAAGTATCAAAAAGAACAGAAAAGAAAGTATCTTAAATTGTCGACACATAAGAATTCAAATATAGGTGTTGTTTGAGACAGGGTCTCACTCTGGTTCAGGCAGGCCTGGAAATGACTGTGTAACCAGCCTGTGAACTCAGTCGTTAGTCAGCAACATACTGATATCACTAAGATTCCTTTTTCCTTAACTTTGCAGGAGCTGGAATCATAGATAAAAATGTCATATCAAAAATAAAATGTTTATTTATATAAAGTTAACTGAGCAAAATTTTTGACATATGAACAACTTTGCTGAAGATACATGGTTCTTAAACTATAGATAAGTACACATTCACTCACTGATATAGACCTGAGTGATATCAGAATGCATCTATAAAAGCAAGTAATGTACTTGTATTTTATACTGGGTAAATTTTGCTATGGTAAGTAACATCATGCTGACAAGATATGAAGGTAATGCAAAACAATGATAATACTGCTAATTACATTGTTGTATTAAAGTCTAATAATAATACTGCCAGCTTTTTAGTATTGTGGTTTGTCCTTAAAACAAATTTAAAGTAATCATCATTTACTTCTGCATGCTCACAACATGTGCTCCCACACATACATATGCACACATATACCATTTACACACATACATATGCACACATATATCATACAATATAAACACACACATATGACCACACATAAACACATGCATGTGATCTTAAGAACATGGTATTGTCATAAGCTGCCCTCATGCTATTGTTATAAGGCACAAAATTGGTTCTGTATTAACAAATATAAAGTATAATTCCAACTAAATAACTGAATTGAAATATGAAAATCAAATTGATTTTCAACTTCATAGGGGAAAAAGTGATATCATGTGAATATCTTTGATTCTTTCTTTATATTATATAGTAAATATATTCATTTAGAGATGAACAAACATTGAAGCATTTGGTGTTAAATGTAATTAAGAAGATAATCCTGATAATATTAGATTAGATGATTTTTCTTCATAAGTGAGTTATTTTAAGAAGAACTAGATCCCCAAAATGAGCACCTTGATCCATAGTACTGATATTTTATAACAAAATATATTTTGATATTTCAAAAAATATTGCCTCTACTTATGAATATCTTTGAGCTATTTGTTCTGCCAAACAAATTTCAAAAGAGTCATCTGTTCAATGAGCTGAGTTCATACTAGTCTATAGCAACTAGCTTAAATCGCCCGGTACAGCCCAAGTGATATTGGAAAATGTGTTTCTTTGTTTAATCCCCCTTAGAATACATGGTGTTCACTGAAGGACCACTGGCCAAAGACACCTACTTGAGCCAATCCTTTCTCCCAACTGTCCTCCTGTAGGTGTGGGCAATCACCTTCCTTTTTTTTCCAAACTGGACTCTGCACGGGTTCCCCAATGGAGGAGTTGAAGAAAGAACTGAAGGAGCTGAAGGGGTTTGCAACCCCGTAGGAAAAACAACAATATCAACCAACCAGACCCCTGAGAGCTCCAAGGAACTAAACCACCAACCAAGGGGTATATATGAAGGGAGTATTGTGGATTCACCTTTCACGTGTAGAGTTCTCCAGTGTCTGTAAATCACACAGAAGACTGAGACAGACATTTTCTGGTCCCTCGTCTAGCCTTGGCAGACAGAATATACTAGAATTTTCTCAACTTTGATGGACTCTTCTTGTTCTCTTATAAAATCTCCAGCTATTTTTAAACTAAATCCATAATTCTCTCTTCTGTAGTATGATATACCAGAGTTGTGAAGGTTAGTAATGACTGTAGAGGTAAACATGGGTAGAGGTGGGAGTCAAGTAGGGTAGTGGAGACTCCTGTTCTTTCATCTGTGTCAAGGCAGGAAGTTAATTACTGAAGATATAAATACATACCAGCTGAGAGAAGACAAGGGCAGATCCTACGGAAATCTGAAGGCAGATTTATTTCATGAGTCTCCGTTTTCAATTTTCCCACCTCGAGCGACAGGAATTATTCTATTTTGTCAGTGTTTTAAATTGCTGTCCACTGTTAGACCATTGAGTCAAGAAGGACCCTGGACTACTGAGTTATTTTTCCATCCATAATAAGCATGACACAGGTTATTAAGCCCACTTAACTGTCTGTTCTAGTTTGTGTTTCAGGAGAATGAAACTTATAGGACTTCAGTGAAAAGTGGAATATTTTTATCTCCTTAAGAAGAAAATTATATAGTTTGGTTATTTCAGGTGCTGGAGATTAAAGCCAGGGATTTATACATGCTAAAGAGGCATCCTATCGATGAGCTACACCCCACCTCAACTTATATAATGTAGTATAAATTGGGTATCCCTTATTGGAGTTACATGGACCAGAAGATGTTTAAGTTGGAGATACTTTTATTTAGAAATATATGTATATTCATAATGAGGCATCATTGGGGTGGGATCCAAGGCTAAATTCATAATTTATGTTTAAAAAATGCCTTATTAAACAAGCAATGGATTTTTAAAATATATTCTTAATATGCCTGCATTATAACTTCAGTCTATCACAGAAGGTTAGATACAAAATTATCCATATTGTTATTATATCAACAGTTAAACAGTTTCTGGTTTTGGAGCATTTGGGAATTCAGATCTTTGGATTAGATATTGTCATCTACTGGTTAAATGTTTAAACCCAATTGTCATGTTTTGCCAATTTGAAAGCGGCTCTTGTTTGAGAAGACTCATTATTTTCTTACTAAGGGACCTTTTCAAATGCTGAGAGAAGAAGCAGGTGGCATGCAGGCTCATCATCCTGTGTGGGCAAGTCTATGGTGAAGACCTACTGGCTTCTTCCAGAGGTGATAATTGCTTGGTGTCTTGTTCCCTGAGAGACTTACCTTTTGCAAACCAACAAATAATTAGATGAGGGGAACAGGTGTGAGCAGTTGTACTTTTCCCAGTAAAGTCATCTTTTGCTCTTCTCTTATCTCCAATGTGAGCCAATAGTGAAGTGAGTGTAAAGTAAAAAAAAAAAAAAAAAGTAACATTACAATAGAAAACGATCTCCTAATGGCTCTCCTGCCATGTGTGAATTCTTTTACTTCTCACATTTTCATTAAAATGGGGCTAGATGACCATCCCAGGTTTATAATTGTTTTCTGGAGCAATACATCAAATGTGTAAAACTATTAAATTGAAAGTATTTCTAACTTATTAAACCCCTGTGCAGTTATATAGAGGCATTTTTTGTTTTGTTTATTCCACAAATATACCACTTTCATACTTGATTCTGAACTTGAAGGAATGATCCAAATAAGTAAAGATGTAATGAAAATATTTTTCAACTTATTTCTTGAGTAAAATCCAAAGCCATTTATCAGCAACTTAAGTTCAGCTTCCTTGATTGGATAATGGTGGCAGAGAATGCTATAAATATTCATTTTACAATAAATAGCAGAATGATGAGGTTACTTTTAGGCATTTAGAATCCTTTCTTTGTGCCATTTTCTGTAGTTTTAAAGTAAATTTCCTTAAAGCAAGGCATTCTCATCTGCCCTCATCTGCCCTTACAACCTAAGGGAAATTATCTCACACTTTTCTCCAGAGACTAACTACAAAGGGTTAAAGAAAATCCACCCTGACAATGCTACAAACAATTCTCTCCCTGTGTGTTGGTTCACTGCTCCACAGGGCATAGCAGATGTTGTGTCTGGTAGTAAGAAGGGCCCAGGAGGTGTGGGCTGTCAATCACATGTTTGCTGCTTTTTTTCTCCTCTAACTACAGGCTATGCCATGGATATGAAATCCAACCAAAACAATTTGCCTCAGCTGGGGTGTATGAGGTATCAATAACCCTGGCAGAAGTGTCAAGAGCCTTGCTGGAACGTGGGTACCCTGGTGACCAGGCACTTAGCAAGTTAACATGATTCTGAACACTCTCTACTCCTCTATCACAGCAATGAACACAACTGGAAAAATCACAGTATCAAAATGCTAAAAAAAAAAAAAAAACTCACCAAAGTTACCCTAAATGAAGAAAAGGATTAAAACGAAATACTGGATTACGTTGGAGAAAATGTTGACGCTTCAAGTTGGGCAGGGACTTTGGCTACCAAATGAGAGAAGGTGGAAATACAAAAATAGTATCAAAACATTTTCTCAGGAGAGCCGTATGGAAACTTTCTGAATACATAAAAACAGCCCCATTGTACCCTTATAGATATGATTCTCTGCCTTTGGAAATAATGAATCAACATAATTCCCGCAAGAACTCAAAACTCAAATTTGGTTGGAGGGTTGTATCAAACAGAGAAGGTTTACTAAAGGGAATAATATTAGTCAGCAATATGTATTGAAGGTTCAAAAATTTGTCATTTTAACAAAATTTAAATATTTGTCAAAAATGAAATAATAGACTCAGCTTCTCGGATGATAAAAAAAATCTCATCTAAATGACCCCATACAAAGTTAATAAATTCCCTGTCTTGCTTTATCTTGATCATGTTTGTTTTTCAACTTATGCAGCATTATGGTATTTCTTAAGCTTTTACTTATAATTTTATTAAATTACAATTTATATATTTTTCTGAGAAAAAAGATCACATGATATTTCTAGAGAACTGTATAGTATATGGGAAAATATGAATATTTGTTTAGTTTAATTTTTTTTGTCTTTGCTTTGAAATTCAATAATGCCATCAGCATGGAAGACCTCTCAGAACCCAGCATTTCACACAGTGCAAGCTGCTTTCTGTTACAAAAGACCAGCAGCTGTGGCTCCCACAGATACCCTTAAAGACAGATAGAATAAAACACTGGGAGGGGATAGGTCGACACAGGAGCATGAAATGGACGAGATGAAGCCCTTTGTCACAGCCAAACAGACTATAAAGTTACTATAGTAACATACAGTGTTAAACTCCACGAGGATTGAGTTAATCTTCCTCAAACAAATAAACAAATAAAAAAGAGCCAAGAAAAAAAAAAAAACCTCAAAGGTTAACAAAAAGCAAACTAATAATGATCACAATCATTTTACCCAAATATTTTTCACAAAGTTGTTATTTTTGGTTTCATTTTGATAGACAAGGAACTGAATACTTGTTTTGATTTTTAGAAATAACCCTGGAGATTCACAGTACGGGAGGAAAATATAATTGTTGAATATCCCTAATAAACACCGTTATCTGTGTGAGCACCAAGAACACCTAGGCTACAAAGGGAGAAAAATTAAGCTACAAAGGTCACAAATCTTGTGTTCTTTCTTCTCTACCTTCTTTCCTTGTTTGTCTTTCTTTCTTTCCTTCTCCCTTCCTTCCTTTTCTTCCTTTCTTCCTTTCTCTCTTTCTCTTCTTTCTCTCTCTCTTTCTTTATTTCTTTCTTTTATTCTTCCTTTTTTCTTGACATTTTCTTGTTGTTTGTTTTTTATTCATTCATCTAATCTTTGTCAGGTGCAAATTGTTGTCCATAACTCTGGATCCCATTCTACAGTCAAAAATAAATCAGCAGGCTTTTCTTATCCATGGCTGCAAATTTTCTAGCTTTCTGTGTTTTTTTATCTTTCTCAGAGATGATTTAAGATAAGAGATACAGTAACTGTAAAGTATGAATTGTTAGAAACAGAAGTTTTTATACAAGCACAAAAAGAAAAAAAAAACAATCAAAATAGAATTCTAATTTTAAAATTTCTTTCCTTGGTGGGCTGGATCAGTAACATAGGGTAGGTGTGGGGTCTTGATTATCCCTCCTTCCTGCACAATACTGCCTGTCCCTGGTTTTATGTGATTACCATCTATAAACATGCTGCAGGTAAAGTCTTGCAAGTTCTTTGTTCCATCACACACTCCCTTTACTCCTTGAGCACAGTTTCTCATACCCTCATTTACTTTAATTGGTGCCCATTTTTGTGGTTTCATTTTCAAATATTGAATTTAAGTCTGAAAAATCAGTGAATCTTTTAAATAATAAATAAACCTTAATGTTCACGTCCCTTGGATTTAGGGTTAAATTAACGATCATGTGAATTGCTCCTCTTAAATGCTACTCTAGTGATCTGAAAGAGTTAAGAGATGCCTCCTTGCCCTTAATTTATGCCATGGTGTTAGGCACCAAGGCAGGCTGAACTCAATAAGAATATTTTTAGTGGGATTTAGCTAACAGTGTGTGACATACCTTTAATGGATTTAGTTTGGGTAAACAACCTTTGTCTAGACAGCCCAAATGTCACAGGTATTGGTGTTCATTTTAAGTGGTAACTGCTAGGTAAATAATTGCAAAGTTGCCTTTCATTATTCATACTGATATTTTATGAATTAAGTTTTTTCCCTTATCAATAGATGTACATTATTCACAGTGGTTTTAAAGCCCAGACATTTTGGCCGATCACTATTATCAATAGATAATATAGGAATAGTTAGGTATTAGATTGCACTCATTCCTGGATGAAGAATGTTGAGGCTGCTTGAGAAATGTCAATATTAAGAATATAGAAAGCAGAGTTGAAAGAAGAGTGAATAGCAGAGTTTGGGGAAAATAAAGAGCAAAATTAGTTAGGGATAAAAGATGAACAATTAACCGAACAATACAGGAAGGCATAAAACATTCATTTAGTGTGAAAAGATATTGATTCATTAAATTTATCCCTTACATACCCCTGCTTATAAGAAATAAAAAATAAGTACCCTAAGACAGCTGTGTCATTTTTAAAAAATGGAACAAAATTTAGTTCACGTCCTTATAGTAAAGAAAAAAAATGACATCTTTTTAATAACTAAATATACTGTAATTTAAGTTTTTAAATTTTATTTATGACTATATATTTGTATCTAATTATGGTAAATGTACCTATAAAACATCTTGTTTGCCATAATATTTTCCTGGAGACTCATTATAAAGGGATGGGGAACAGAGCTGAGCTTATAGAGGACTCGGCACATCCAAGTGTCTGTGTCACCACTATGAGGACTCGTCTCCAAATTATAATCCACAAACTCATTCAGATTTCAACATTTTAACAATTCATGCTCCATGTTTGCCTGTATCTCTATATTTTCCAAAATTATAGAAATGAGTATTAGAATATATTCTTTATATATAAAACAGTAACTGTATAATTTTATAGGAAAAGTAAATTTTAAAAATCTTACATGAAAAATGGGTTACAAAAACTGAGTTTTGGTAAAGGGTATCTTTGCAAAACTTTAATTCTAAAGAGAATGTGATTATGGCATTTAGTACAGGGCAAAGTTGTTACTTTTACATAAAGCATTCAATTATTTATGCATGCAAATTTATGTTCTTCATTGCTTTAATTTTGTTAAAAACAAGTGTCATCCAAGGTTGTACTTTTTTACTTATTGTTAACATTGGAAACTCTACCCCACAATACAAAATAAATGGGATATGGGACTAAAAGCAACAAGTATTGTATTAAATATTGCCTTAAATGTGAATGCATTGCGGGTAATCCTATTTCTATATTGCATAATATATTATTTCTTTTGATTATTTTTTTTCTTCCAGTGTACATTGTACATTTTACTGGAAGGGTTATGAGGTTCAAACTAGTAATTAGAAACCTGAGGCTCTAATAATTTGACAAAGATAGCTAAGTCTGCTCCGTTGTATAAGTTGTTCAGAGAGAAGAAAAAAGTAAATGGATTCTTTAAACATAAATTAGTTTAATTCACAAATATTAACATAACAGACAATAGTTCATCTGGACCTATCTAGCTATTTTCATTCAGAGGAGCAAAGGAAGAGAGAAAGAGTCTGTAAGTCATGTTCAGTGCTATCAGCTGGAAAGTATTTCAGACTCTTGTAATTGCTGTAATTTTCACCTCAGGTAACAAACACAAAGAGTTCTAGAAACCTCATGGGTAGAGTCTATAAGAATCCATAAGTTCAAGCACCCTCCTTATCACACTGCAGGACCATGCGAGGAAGGTCTCAAAACTCCATCAGCATCTGTCTTGTGGTTCAGACACCACTGACCATGCCATCAGAGCAGCATGGTCACCTCTATCTGATTCTCTGTAAGAATAGGAAAGGGGAGGATCATGAAATACTGGCAACTATCATGAAAACAATTTCCATACAGAACAAATGTTTTTATTTTAAATGTGTTTGTTTTTATTTTATATATCTGATTATTTTGTCTGTATATACACATGTGCATCATCTGTGTGCAGTGTCCACTGGAGACCAGAAGAGGGCATTAGGTCTCCTGGATCTGGTGCTATTGGTGCTATGGAAGCTATCATGGATGCTTGTCACCAATACAGGGTCCCTTATATGAACAGCAAGTACTCTAAACTGCTGAGCCATCTCTCTAGCCCTCAAGACAAGTGTTTTAGTGACCTTATAGGTTTCACCACATGTTCCCTGACTTCAAATGGAAGTTCTCGAGAAGAGGAGGCCACCAGGGGACTCCTCACCCACAGGCACATCAAGTCACTACAGGTGTATGTGTGTCCTCTCCCACTGAGGTCAGACACTGCAGCTTAGCTAGGGGAACAGGATATACAGGCAGGCAACAGATTCAGGGACAGTCCCTGATTCAGCTGTTGGAGACTCTCATGAAGATCAAGTTGTGCTTCTGCTACTTATGTGCAGGGGGCTTAGGTCAAAACTATGCTTGTTCTTTTCTGGTGCTTCAGTCTCTGGGAGAGCCAAAGGATCCTGGTTAATTGATTCTGTTGGTCTTTCTGTGGAGTACCTGTCCCCAATTCCTCCACAGGATTCTCTGAGCTCCATCTAATGTTTGGCTGTGGATCTCTGTATCTGTTTCCATTGGCTGCTGGGTTGAGACTCTCAGAAGACAGTTTTGCTAGGCTCATATCTGCAAGCATAAAAGAGTATCATTGATAGTGTCATGAATTGGTTCCTGCCCATGAGGTGCATCTCAATTGTGAAAAGTCATTGGTTGGCCATTCCCTGAGTCTCTGCTCAATCTTTCTTCCTGCACATCTTATAGGCAGGACACATTATGTGGAAGGTTTTGTGGATTGGTTGCTGTCCTTATCCCTCCACTGGGAGTACTGTCCAGCTATGGGAAATGGTCACTTCAAGATTCATATCATCCACTTCTAGGAGACTCAGCTAGAGTGGTTCCCATAGCACCCTGCCTCCCCACACCTGTCCCATCTCTACTGCAAGATGTCCTCCTCCTGTCTGTTTTCCTCAGCTCTCCCTACAGCTGGTACCCCAACCCTGCTCCCTCTCTCCTATCCCACCTAGTTCCCTCTGTCCATCCATCTTTCATATCTGTTTTATTTCCCCCTCTGAGAAGGATTCAACCATCCTCCTGTTGACTCTTAATGTTATTTGGCTTCTTTGGTTCTATGGGTTCTAGTGTACTTTATGGCTAATAGCCACTTATAACTGAGTACATACTATGCATGCCCTCTTGGATCTGGGTTAACTCACTCAGGATATTTTCTAGTTCCATCCATTTGCCTGCAAATTTCATGGTGTCCTTGTTTTTAATAGCTGAGTAGTATTCCACTGTGTAAATGAACCACAACTTCTGTAGCCATTCTTTGGGTGAGGGACATCAAGGTTGTTTCCAGTTTCTGGCTATTATGAGATAAAGTTACTATAAACATAGTTGAGCAACTGTCTTTGTGGATGGTGGACCCTCTTTAGGATAGATGATCAGGCAATGGTTTAGCTGGGTCTTGTGGTAGAGTTAGTCTCAATTTTCTCAGAATTTGCCAAATTAATTTCTTGAGTGGTTAGGTGCAGATAAGAGAAATTACAGTTATATGTATTCACTACAGTTACAGCTATTTTCTCTGATGCCCCTCTTTTAGTTTCTCATGGAAAGGCAGCACTCCTGCTTGGGCTTGGGTTCCAGCAGTGGTCAAGACTCCTCCATGTTGGTGTGTGGTTGAATATCTTGAAGCTGTTATCTGCAAGTGACGTCCTGGTTGTGCTGCTGAACCATCCCTTGTGGCCATGGCTGTGGCTGCTGTAGCCCCAGAGCTTCCTCCAAATTAACAAATTTGAAATATATAATGTCCATAATT
Source organism: Mastomys natalensis (assembly GCA_021653895.1). Lineage (NCBI taxonomy): Eukaryota > Metazoa > Chordata > Mammalia > Rodentia > Muridae > Mastomys > Mastomys natalensis. The sequence continues at coordinate 694,966 of JAJTUV010001905.1, read as the reverse complement.
TTTTTAAATGAAAATTCCCTAGTATCCAAAACCTCTCATTTGGTTTTAATTTATCATGATTATCATGTTTGGGCTAAGAGGTTGGTTAGCAGGGAAGAGTACTTGCTGAACAAGCACAAGTATCAGAATTCAGTCTTAAGTACTATGAAAAGAAGAAGGGAACTTCCGTGTTTCTTGGTACCCAAATACTATGAGTGGATGATTTGCTGTGTCTCTCTGTAACCCAGCACTATCAGATCCAGATATAAGGATTGCTGGGGCTTTCTGTCGACTAACCTCATTGAAAGCCACTATCTCAAAAAAAAAAACATAGGATGGTGGCAGTGGGGTCAGGGTGTTATAGAGTAGGACATAAGATTTCCTCTGTTCTCGTGAGTACCTGCACACATATGCACATACTTCACACACAACACACACCCCTTCTCTCTCACACATATACCACAAAAATCAATCAAATATTTAATCATACTAGTGGCCTTGTACTATTTCATCTTAACAAATTTTCTCAAAATATGAAGAATTTAAGGGAAGTGTCAGTGACACTAACGACTGCAACATTCAGAGCTTCTCTTTGTTATAAACAACCTGTTCCTTGCAGGTTGTATTTGTAGGAAAGGTCACCAAATAAACACATTTAAATTTACAGAATACCTAAAAATAAAATATTGCCTAAATTGAATCTGAATTCCCAATTTTCACACATGAAGTGTATAAATTAATTGAGCCTATTTCTACTTTGCTCAGTTTTTAAGTTTTTTTCAGTAATTAAATTTGGTGCTAGCATGCAATGTTTGAAGTTTACTGAATGAAAAGACAGTGAAGTTCCTATGGTTTTATAAGTGTATGAACAGAAATCAATCTTCAATTTGAGATAAGTTAGATATATTTAAATCCAATTTGGAAGGAGGGCCAAATGCTTGGTATTTAACAGTGTGGAAAGTATGCGGAATGCTCACACAACATTTGTATTTTGTTGTTTATAAGTTAGTGCTTTCTGTAGATTTATCATGAAACTCATTTCTGAGGAAAACCAGAGGCAAAAGTTTAAGAAAAAATACATATATAAAGTTAAACAATTGATGAGGGATTTTTCTGGGTAAAAATTGTTCACTGAAACACCAAAATCAAATATCAGTGAAGTTGCATTCTACACTTTGATGGTACTTGAGACATTAGCTAGAGTCACAAAAACAATGGAATGCCATGTTCATTTAATTTTCCTTGTGAACTTTCAGAGACAGCACTAAAACTTTCACAGATTTGAGACTGTTGAAAATAGGAACTTCTGCTCGTTTAATTACCCCATGATGCAATGGTTTTGCTTATATGTATATTTTGAGTGTATCTCTGATGAACTCAACCATCATAGAAACAGGACACAATGTATGTTTTGCTGTTTTAGATGTTTGACAGTAAAATGGTGAATTATTTAAAAGATATTCATTGCCACCTCTGTATGAAGATACAAATATCCTGAATCTTTAAGCATCCACTTCAGCAATGATGAATTAAGAGAAAAACAGTAAATTGGGATACTCTGCTATGCTACTCTAGATTAGCTCTGCCCTCAATTATCAACCTTAACTCTGCTAATAACTCAGTCTACCAAATTCTGAACTCACCATACTTATCTCTGAACTACGTCCTAGTTACTTCCCCAGTGTTTGGGAACAGCGAAAACATCCTTGAATCCAGAGTCACACTAATTTTTTGAAATCAGTTCTAACTTCTGGGCTTTCTGAACCACAGTTTCTTCATTTATGATGTATCAATAACAAAACTTACATGGTACATGATTAGTTATGATACTTTAAATATTTGCATAAAGAATTTATGTCTGTGATTCCTTGCCCCTAGAAATTATTCAGTTAAAAGTCTCATACTCTCTATATAGTCAGCAGGAAATACATATATATTTATTTTGCTACTTTTACGTTGTATTGTAGGTTTTTTACATTTTAGACTGTTATTTAGACATGGTTTATAAAGTGTAAAGTTCCTTACTCTTTCAAAACACTAGAACTCACACTTACCTCTGACTGGGTATGTGTGTGTACTCAAGCATGCATGGGAAACACACAGATGGTGATTTAGAGAACATCCGCCTCCATGTTCCTCTCTCTCTCTCTCTCTCTCTCTCTCTCTCTCTCTCTCTCTCTCTCTCTCTCCCCTAGATCCCCCTCTTCCTTCTCCTCTTCCTCTCTTTATTCCTCCTCTTCCTCTCCTTACTTCTCTCACCTTAGCTCCTCCTACATTTCAATCCTTTCATCTTAAATCTGCCCTCTCCATAATTTCATGTCTTTTTTATTTTTTAATGGACTCACTGATTTGAATTTGTAATTTCAATAAATTTTAGGTTAATCACTGTAGCATAGACAATTTGCCAGGAATACTAACCTTTGAAAAAACCCTCTCTCTTCCTCGTAGCAGCCATAAACTTTCAAAATAGATTCTCTAATATTACAGAAATGTTGACTGTCTCTCTTGTGTAGGTCTTGTGCCTGAAACCATGACTATTGTGAATTCACTGAAACAGTGGTCCTATAATTTCCAAACAATATTTTTTGCTCCAGACCTTCCCAAACTCTAGTTCTTATATTCCTCTGTTCCTCTCTCTCTCTCTCTCTCTCTCTCTTCTCTCTCTCTCTCTCTCTCTCTCTCTTACATGCTCTCTCTTTGCCTAAATAGACTCTGAGCTTTAATCCATCTGCAATACATAACTAGACTTTTATTTATATTTTTATAAAACTTTTATATTATATTTTTTGACATTTTCATGGAAATATATTTAGATTATGTTATCTTATAATACTGCACTATCATACAAAACATCAGAGCATCAGAATCATGTGACCACCTAAAATGGCTTGGTCCATGCCGCGTGAATAACTATTTAAGAAGGTACTTTATAGACAATTTTCTTTTTTTCAGATAACTCTAGTTTGTGTGTCAAGTTGCAATAACTTGCAAAAGAATGTTCCAATACAATGAAAGACAGGAGGGATGTAACTATCTTTCCAGGTCAGCACTAGATGGATTTCTTCATGTTCTATGATTTACATATATGATGTTTTCAGGAATAAGGTCTCACTGTCAAGTTTGAACTATAGGAAGGATCAAAAGTAATAGCCACTTATATATGACAGGTTGTGAGTGAGATAGGAGACCTGACTGACAAACAACTCAAAATGAGGTAACTGCTACCCAGCATAGATCTCATTATTTTATACTCCATGGTACCTAGGAGGGACATTGTTTCCAACAGTAGAGAGTATCTTCTCTTCACCTCCTTTTCTATGTGTATTTCTATATATTTTAAGAAGCTTCTAGAGTAGTAGAATTTCATATAGCATTTTTAGTAAACACTAGAGTTAGTCATTTATCTGTATGGTTTCTCTAACCTGGCTTCCCATCCCCTACCCTATTTAAAGCTATCTAGATCCCTTCACTTCCTTTGTTTGGTTTCTCTTTCCTTCAAATCCATCCATAAGGACCTTTACTCATTTCCTGATTTCTCTTTGTACTTAGGTTTTAACAGTCATCATAGGACAATCAATGCCATGTGGATGTAAGGAGAAGATGCTTATAAACTGTAGGCAGATGTGGAAACTGGTCAAGAAACTATGAGAATAAGTTTAGAAGTTCCTTTAAAAGTTAGAACTGGATCTACCACATTGCACAGAGATCTCATTCCTGGACATATTCACAAAGGACTCTATGTCCTAATATAAAGATACCCATACATTCATATTTACTACTGGTTTTTCTATAATAGCTAGAAAATGGAGGCAAACTATATGCCCATCAAGTTCTGAATTAATAATGAAGATATGGATCATGTACTCAATGGGATAATCTTCAGTAGTAAAAAATATTAAATTTATCGATAAATGGATAGGTGTGGAAAATTATTCTAAATGTGTAACCTTTACCCAGTAAAACAAACACAGAGCATTCTTTCTTAAACATAGATGCTAGCTTTGAATATTTACATATGTGTGTTTAAACTGTAGTGTCCATAGTAGTCAGGGAACTAAATTATCATAAGTGTAGAGTTAAATAAAAGTTAAAACAATGTAGAGTTCTTAAGTATGATGTTTAGACTCTTCCTGCCATAAGTGTAATTGCTGATTTTAATTTTTTCTTAATTTCCAGTATCATTTACAGACTGTGTCAATATTGTCTTTTCCAGAATTATTGTTCATGTTTTTGAAAAGTCAGGGATCATAATAACACATGTCCTGAATAGAAAATAGATAGATTCTTTAGGTGTTCAAAACATGACTCAGGAGAAATTATGTTAATTTAATCAGGTTAATTTATGTCTAGTTGTACGTTTTCACAAAAACAGTGTCTACTATTTTGTCTGTCATTGTCTTTCTATTGAAATTTCAAGCTGATTCCTAAAAGGGTATGATTTTAAGACTTCTAAAAAATAACTGAAGTGATTTTAAGGTGACATGTCAGAATTCCTTCCAGATAACAGTACAAATTACTACAAGAATTGTTCGTGGTCCATTGCATAGCACAAAGACTCCAGTAGATCTGAACTGCTAGGATTGGAGTTTCCAAAGAGACTAATATTGCCTACAAGTATGCATGGGTTATTCTCTTTTTGACCACAAATTTCTAGAAAAAAATCTTAGGATTTTTGAAGGTCAGTTGTAGGAAAAGTCTATGATAAGACAAACACATTCTCAAATCCTGATTAAAATATAAAAAATGGGTTAACTGATTGATATTCAGTATCTTTCCAGGCACCCAAATATCTATATTTGTGTTTTTTAGTTCTTAGAATATGAAATCACAAACATTTCAGATAATATTTACCCTTGTTTCCCAAAGCAGTCTATAAATTATGGGTAAGAAACATATGAAAATGAAATTCACAGATATATCCTGTAATAAAATATCAATTTTTACTATACATATCAACACAAGTAAATAAACACATTTGAGAAATGAATCTCATTCTTTCCATATAATCCAATTCAAATATAGACATTTTTATCATAATTTTATTATAATATCTCAATACTATGATGCACTTTCCTCTGTGTAGCAAGATTGTTTTCAAGTTCTGATTAATTGCTTATCAAATCAGATTTTTATTATTAAGGACTAATAAGAGCAATATAAAGTAGTTTTAAGAATGGGTGTGTAGCCATTAATATTATTATTATTATTAATTAATTAATCTTTCTTTACAGTTCAGTCCTTATCCCTCTCCCAGTCCACCCTCCAACAGTTTCTTATCCTGTTCCTCCTCCCCTGTCTCCAAGAGGATATTCCAACTGCCTACTCCCACTCCACCAACCTCCCCACTCCCTGGGGCCTCAAGTCTCTCTAGGGTTAGGTGCATCATCTCCCACCAAGGCCAGACAGGGTACTCCTCTTCTGGTTGGTGGCTTGGTGCCTGAAAAATATCAAGGGTCCTTTCAAATAGAAAGTATATACTTCTGCTACAGGTTAGGCTTGATAGAAATGTAGGCTTACCTAAATCCAACTCCTATGCCTTATAGAATATTGCATTTCACGAGTATGTGACTTTTTAAAAAATTTTTTAAAATATTTGAAAGTTTATAACACAAAAATATTAACTGTTCTCCAAGCACAACTTAGATATTTTCAGTTCATTTAATACGTGATATCTTAGAATACTGATACACATTATAATTTATAAGTCATTTTCTTATCAACATATTTAAAAATTATCTTAATGATAATTTTATTAAAATCGTCATTTTTATTATGTTTTTAAAAATATTTTTATGGTAAGGAAACAAGTTGCACTGGCATTTAGCATTGGATAACCAATTGGAATGCATTCCCTTGGGGAAGATTATATCTCATCTCAGAATTCCCTAGCATCTTAGGTCTGAAAACATACATACTAGTAACATAATTAAGATGTATTTATGAACTTGGGAATTAAACATATACATGTACACTTATATTTATGTGGCAATTAATACAAAAAAGATCATCGATTTGAAAAAAATCAAACAGGGGTATGTGGGAGGGTTTGGAGAGAGAAAGGGGATAAGAAAAATGGTGTAATTATATTAGATCTCATAAAATATGAGTAATAATTATTAAAAAAAAACATTTTCTACATCCAGTTTAAGAATTGTTTTTGTTTTGTTGTTGTTGTTGTTTGCTTGTTTTGCAGGTATATTAAGTTATTTACAACAAATTAGTTTTGAATCAGAGAAACATGAAGAACAAAACAATGGTTCTGAGTTTCATTATGTTAACCTTTTGTCCATTGTGATGATTTCTCCCACCATTAAAAACATGTCATTGACAATGTTCATACATGTAAGGAAAGAGATACCTCTGTATTCTTTATATCAAATTCATTACAATTGTAAAACATTAACAATAAAATAAAAATTAACCCAGATACTACAAGCTTAACACTCTCCATTCAGTTACACAAAATTCATGTAAGTTGGATGGAAAAATCACAGTAAATTAGTTTAAAATATAAACACAAGAGTTGTTAGCATGTTGGTAGGTTATGCTTATTCTATTATACTTACCAAGAAAACAATTGTCACAATTTTGTTGATTATGCTAACACAAATGTTCTGAGACCCACACTGGCTTGCTCTCATCTTTGAGTTTTCCCCATCTGCAGGGAGGGGTATGGGAGAGGAAGCATCTCTAGAAAAGCTACTTTGTTAATCTTTGAGACAACACCGCTTTTTATTCATTGGGATTTTATTTCATTCTTGTAGGCTTAACATCTCACTGCATGAACAAAGAAAATGCCATGTGAAAAGGGCTTCAGGCTAGCTACTTCCAAAAGGATTCAACCTTCCGAGTGCTATCAATATCAGCAGTACACCCACACACTTAGCACTTTTGAATACATTTACTGAAAACCATTAATAAAGCAACAATCTTACTCTGGTTCTTAACCATGTGTCACAGTGAAATAAGTTCATGTAAATCTGTGAACTGCACGACAACGATCAAATTAACAGTCATTTCAAGAAAAAAAAAATGCCCCTCAGGCTGAAAAATAATTAGTAGTCTCTCACTATCTTTTCTCCTAATAAAAATCACGATATTATTGTTGACTGTGCTAATAAAACACCTCCCGTGACCCTGATGTAGCTTGATGTAAAATGTAAGGACTGTTCTATTGTGCAGCCTCACACATCTTTTATTGAACATTTCCATTTGGCTCTTCATCTGGGAACACAAGGGCTCATAGATGCTCAAGAACTTTTGTGCAGTATAATACAACCCTCACTTGTTTGTTACTGCAGCTAATAAAACACCCGCTTTAAAATTCATTATCATTAAAATCCAACATTTAACTCCAAAGCTGAATATTCAGACCTATGGCTACAGGAGTGAACATGAGCAAGGAACAGAGAAATCAAACAAGACTCTAGTTGATGGATAAGCAACACAAAGCTATCAGAAACGCTGCTGTAACATAATTTCCAGGGTTTTGATACTTAGAAACATTAAAAATTTTGTTCAACATATTTTAGAGGCATGCCATATCTGTTGTTAACTACTTACTGTATTATTTTGCATTAAACAGTATTTCAGGTCTCTTAGGGACTCAAGGAAGTAGATACATCATTTTTCTCTTTAATTTACAAATACAGGAACTGGTTAGTTTGTGGAAGTAGACAATAAATTGGTTACTACTTATGCTTTGAATATGCAATGTGGGGGTTACAATTTCTGTTATCATTTTTAAAACACAAAAACCTAATAAATTCAGCAAAATACTGAAATAAATTAATTACAACGCTGAAAAGTACCTATGTATCAGTAACACAATTCATGAGCATTCTGATTTCAAGAACTGACAAAGCTTAACAGATGCTTTTGGATATATGATAGGTGAGCAAGATAATGTCTTTGCTTAGTATCCAGGGTGAAAAATTCACAACATAATTAAATACAACAGAAGCCAGGACATGACCAATTTTCCTAGTGATGATATACTCTGAAGAAAATATATTTATTGAATTTTTTTAGAGTAGACCTTTTTTTGACATGTAATATTTTCATTTTTATTCTTTAGCATATTTTTATTGGTTATTTTATGTATTTACATTTCAAATGTTATCCCCCTTACTGGTTTCCCCTCAGCAAACTCCCTATCCCATTCCTCTCCACCTGCTTCTATGAGGGAGATCCCCCAAACACAACCCACTCTTGCCTCCACAGGACAAAGGGTCCCCCTCCCAATGATTCCAGATAAAGAGCATGCAGCTGGAGCCATGTGTCCCTCCATGTGTTCTCTTTGGTTGATGGTTTAGTCCCTGGGAGCTCTGGGATCCTAGTTGGTTGATATTGTAGTTCTTCCTATGGGAATGCAAACCCCTTCAGTCTTTCTACCTCCTCCACTGGGGGCCTAGTGCTCAGTCTGATGATTGCCTGCTAGCAGTCATCTCTGTATTGGTCAGGCTAGACATTTTAAGAATGTGCAATATAGATAATGCTAAAAAACAAAACAGAAATGCAAACAAAGCAAAAATGAGTATTTCAGTTCTGCATGTCCCCTTAATACATAAGTTTTAAGGTGTTTTGTATCTTTGACAGCTTATCAAAAATCACATATAAATTAGAAATATATAGTAAGCAGTAAGCAATTGAATAGCAAAAATAAAGGTCACAATTACAGAAAATATTGTGACAATTTCTTTATAAAAAATGCCCCCAAAACAAAGGAAGTTGTGCTTTGCTTAATTTTTGTGAACCTGACATTTTCGTCAGTCTGCGTAATCCCTACTTACTAAAGTGGATCTTCATTAACTGCTATCTTGAAAAGCTATTTTGACCATCTAATAGACTTGGAAATTTCAGATTTAGCCAAGATAAACATTTATAGCACTCACATGTGGTCAGGAATACTTAAGATTCTCTGGGAAGAGACAGTCTCGTGGTAGATGGGCAAGAACCGGATCTCAGGCCCACTCCCAGAAGGGCTGAGGCTAGATGCTATGTTCTTAAGGCTTCTGGGAGATTTTAGTGCAACTATATGATTATAGAGTTTAAACTCACTTAAACTTATATCTTATGTACTACTAAAGATAAACACTTACATTTAGATGGCTCATATGACTCCACAGTCACAAACACTGCCACTATCATAACACTACCAGAAAACATAGTTTCAATGAGCAGATGGAGACAACTGATGTCTATAATTTCTCTGTTTTAGGGCAAATTCTATGACTATAATATAATGGCTGACAATCTCTAAAGAATGATTTGTTTTGCTCCCATTTCTAGATAGTCAAAGTCCAAAAGCCTGGCAATTCCATTGGTATAGATTTGGGAATTTGACTAAGAGTGAATAGCATGTGCATGGAGAAAAGCATCACATTTCCAAACATGAAGCCAGAACCAGAGTCATAACCCCAACTTCTTATCCAAAGGCATCTCCAAGTGACCTCCACTAGGATTCACACCTTGAGTGTCTCATCTCCCAACACTGCCACACTGTAGACCAAGCTTATAATACACAAGCCCTTCAGATAAGAAAACATATCCAGATCATAGAACGCTGTTTTGGAACTTCAGGATTCTTTTATGCCTTATGTTATATTCTTCTTTACAACAAAATGATGCTAATACCTTGCAGAGAATGACCAATTCCTGAATAGAAGTTAGTGCCTAAAGAGTTCTATATGCCTAGTACTAAATATACTATCTACCAATTCTTTTCAGCATGAAGTGAACTCCATGGAAGTTTCCTTTCTCACCTTCCCACTATCTTCCTTTCCCTGCTTTTAAATACTGAAGCCTAATTAAAGAGAATCAGGCAGAGATGCACCATAGCTTTAGATATTACAAGCTGTTAGGTTTCTAAATAATAAGCACATCCTACTCAATATTGCTTTTGTATATAAAGTACATGGGTTGTTTTGACAAGTCATTCCTACTCTTTGAGTTTTATAACTTTAGTGATCTTTAAAAAAAGAAAGAAGAAACACGATGCAACTGTCAAAGCAGACCAAGGAAACTATGCAAAAAGAAAAATGCATATTTTTTGAAGAAACCAAATCTATAAATTCGCTTTTGTATTCAGCCATCTCTCTCCAGAAAGGTATGACTTTAGTGAAAATGTTATTGTAGCAAATAAAATAGAATAGACACTGTATCCATAACTATAAGAATGTGCTAAGAAAAGACTTCATATAAGGGCTTACTCTGCTCAGAGCCATTCAGTCATTGTTTTCTCTTCTTTTACTTTCTGGATTTACAAATGCTGACCAAACTAGAAACCCTGTGCACAGAAGTTTTATATGTAACAAGCAGTATAATTTAGAGTTACCATCAAATCATCACAAAGCCTGGTATCGTACTGCAGATCTTCAAGTGAACTGAATGGGTTCATTTTTAAAATGTCACTTTGATGGACCATTTGTGTTTCATCTTATGAGAAGTATCTGTTCAGATGATTTGTCTATTTTAAACTTGATTAATTACTTTTTTTTTCATTCAGGATCACAGGTACTGGTGGGGTTCGATATTATAATTCTTCAGCCTTAGCCTCTTAAGAATTACTTGATTACTTTGTTCCAGTGGTTATCTTTTTATTTCTTATATTTCTTTGTATACAAATCCTTTGTCTCAGGAATTTTTGACAAATATTTTTCCACTCTATGTTATCACTTCTCCTATTGAATGTATATCCTTTGTTATGCAAAAGCTTTTTAATATGATAATCCTAGTTTGAGATTGCTGGACAATGTAAATCAAAGCTATAATGATATATTTCCACATCTTAGTTAGAATACTTACTGCCTTTAGATAAAAGCAAAAAGTAAAGAGTAGCAGAAATGTACAAATTAATATTCCTTAGATACTATTAGTAGGAGAGTGTAGATTACTTTAAATTACACATGCACAAACATACACACACACACACACAACAAATTAATATAACACAGAGATATTTTACATGCCCATATTTACTGTAGCCCTACTCAGAATAGCCAATATATTGTAACATACTAGGTGTTCATCAACAGATGAATGGTTAAGGAAAAATGTGCTACATATCATTATTTAACAATAAGGAAAAATAAAATATGCCGTTTATAAAATGTATGGAATCAGAGTACTTACACCAAGTGTAATAAGCCATATGTACAAAGACAAATAGTATAAGTGTGCCTTGATTTGTGGAAACTAAGAATTTGATTTGAATGTAGATTTACTAAGGTTCCAAAGGGTGAATTTGAGATGCAGAACTAAATTGGAAGTTGGGTTTGATGGGTGTCTGCTCTATGATGTATAGAATGTCCAAGCAAACCTCAATTAATATGTACAGCCATACATTTTTTTTTTAAAAAAAGTAATAACAAGTAGTATTTTTAAGCACCCATCTCATATTAGGTTTTCTTGAGTGTGAATTTGATAATGGTAATGAACAATTCAAAATCAATATACATTTAAGAATGAAAACTGTTTTCAATGTATACATAAAAATAACTCCTAGTTCATGGTAGTAATTTAATAGATAGAGGAAGAATAAGGATAAATAAAGATGCACACAAGCACAAACCTTCCCTAAATGAAGTGAAGATTGTCTTAATTTGTCACTAAGGGCAAAATTTTTATAAAATATTCCTATGAATCGTTTTATTATTATACCATCAGGTTTTTTTATACAGAGAATCATTCATAGTCATACTGCTTTAGAACAATATTTTTTTCCTTATCTGAGTAGTTTTTCCTAGAAGCTGTTCATAGATGTGTCCAAAAAAGATTGAGGCTTATATTATTTGAAAGTTTGATTGGGCTGAGCATTCAATATGGCAAGAAGTACACTTAGAAGCCATGGGATACTGAGCTAAGCCAGAAGACCAGAGCATCCATAGGGGACAGACATACAGACATATCATAGAACTCAGAGTCCTCAACAAGTTCTTACTTTCAGAAAGTATCATATGTCCACAGATCCAGGAGGAAATCCCAAAGCTCAAATGATCTGATCATAGATATCCCAGGGTATCACATAGCTACAGGAAAAGCAAGGTGGCACATTCCATATGATTCAAGAGGAAAGAAACTGGACTCCATCTTTAGACCAAAGAAGCAGCATATATATATATATATATATATATATATATATATATATATATATATATATATATTGGTGAATGGTGGTTTTCTTTCACTATTTCAGGTTTGTAAGTTTTTTCCCCTTTACACACACATACACACACACACACACATACACACACACACACAGACACATACACACACACACATACCACACACACACACACACACAAAATGATGTCACAGAATTAAAGTGAGATATGCAGCATCATTGAAATTTCTAGATTTAATTTTTTGGCCAGAAGAAAATAACAAAATACTTGACAATACAAATATTTTAAGTTCCTGGGAATATGGAACATATTTAGTAAACTACAAAGCAAAATGAAAATATAATTACCTTTACTTTATCTACAGTAACAAACTGTTATACACATGACGGTTCATGCTCCTGATTATATATGGATTTGAATGGAACAAATATCCCGAATTCTATTTTGCAGCTAAAGCTCAAGTATAAGTGGTAAGTGGTGTCTTTTACTTTTATGAGGGATGGAGAACTTACTTTCTGCCTGAAGTTACAAATTAAATAGAGACTAAAACTGAAATTGTCACTCTGGGTTTTTGCCATATTGAACATGCTGTTCAGTAAACAGTGCATTCTAAAAACCTGTGGAGGACTTAGTGGTCCAAACAGGGGTGTAGGCAAGGAGAAGCAGTAAAAGATTAGAACACTCTAGTGAGAAGTCTTCACTCTGACTCCAACAAAAATTTTTATAATCTCAACTTGCCAGAGTTACCCTGTCTTCAGCATTCACACTGTGGGAAACACACACACACACACAACACACACAACACACACACACACACAGCCCCTGTGGACAGTGGAGAGAGAACAATAACGTGAGGTCATGGAACAAGCTACCAGTGGGTCACAGAATGGCAAGTGATGGTGCATGGGAAACAGTGACAAGTGATGACAATGGTATACAAGAGAGACAAGAGGGGTGAGATCTTCCCTCCCTCAGAGCTCACACCCCTGCTGCTGAGGAGACTTTCTGGTTTCTATAGAACTGGAGGGAGTCTGTGAAAGAGTTAAGAGAACAGCCGTGTGTGGCATGTATGGCATAGTCTGATTTTAAACAGAGAGCATACCCATAGCAAAGTGAGTTAGTAAAATTTTTAGTAACAGCAAAGAACTATATGGTAGCAATTGAAATCTAAATATATTATATATATATATATATATATATATATATATATATATATTCACTATTTCTTTTTCACCATGCTTATAGTTCAGTCTTTAATATGGGAAAAATATTAAGAGCAACCACAACTTCATTTCATTCATTTCTCTAAGCAGTGTTTAATAGTATTAGAATGGAGATAATTTTTCTAAGAAAACACTTTTAAAAAATTATAAGTAAAGGCATATAATAAAAGTGTTAAACACCACCTATTATGTTGTAATTCTTCTTTACAACTGACTTAAATATGTCACCAGTTAGACAACCACAAATCTAGCTAATGTTGTTTATTAGACATGAAAATCTCATCATCAAAGTCTGTTTTTAAAATGTTGGAAAAATAGCAACTTTTTAAATATATGTTTTTAATCAATTGGCTCATACCTTAAGTGATCTCAAATTGTTCTTGACAACACTTGTGTACCTTGTAGTTCCGGGGAACAGTTTCAATAAAAGGGAATCAAATTGTAAAGGTATGCATTGCCTGTGTCTCTTATTGATGCATTCATTTAAAATCCACTCCATCCTATTATAAATAATACTTTCTAGCTATTTTATGATCCATGTTTTTGCTGCAAAATGCACAAAAGTAAATAGGGCAATGTGAAACAATTATAGAAATACACTACTCAATAACTCAGTTTCCAAAAAAGTTTCACTCTACCCTAAGGAGTCAAAACCAAAAATGCCCATGCAGCAGAAATATCCTTGCGCATGTTACATTTAGCCCTGCAAGCCAACCAAGCTCAAATTAATTGTACTGACTAAACTTTCCTTCTCGGAGAAAATTAAAGATATGCTGTTGTCAACACTTGAGCACAACCTCATGACACTTAAATGCAGAGAAGGGTGTGACATCCTGCCCGGCTGCCTCGCGCTAATTAATCACTCTGGTATTTAGGACCATTCAAGCAGACAAATTAATGGGGAATAATTAGTGTATCTTTGTTCCAGCTCAGCTTTGCACACCAGACACTCTCGGGGAGAGGGAAGCTTGTGGAGTGCAGCCATTAGCATGCACATAGTTTCACTTCTGTTCTGCAAGTTCTTCCGAGATTAAGAGAAAGGCCAAATTAGCAGACGTGTGACTGGGGTTAGGACACGGTTCTGGAAAGAAAGCTCTCTGGGCATCAGCCTTCAAATGCACATTGATCATCCAGACATTGAATTTCATGAAACCCAATTAAGCTTTAGGGAAAATACAATTTCGGAGTGAAAAAAAAAAAAAAAGAAATATGGTGGCAAATCATTTTTATTTACATCATTATTTTATTTATTTATTTTTATAGTACACAGCTGAATGCTACTCTAATTTCTTCTTTCTTTCTTTCTTTCTTCTTTCTTTCTTTCTTTCTTTCTTTCTTTCTTTCTTATATTGTTGGCTTTTTTGAGTTTTGTTGAAAATAGATTTGATCAACAAATAGCACTTATACATTTCATAATTAAATAGTGTAATCCACTTAACCTCTTGCCATTTCCTAAGAAGTATCCTCTCCCTTCAGACATAAAACTTAATTTCTTCTTTTTTTTATAGGAATCACAGATTAGAAAATTCAGGCAGTCTCCATTCATAGCCAGTGTGACCAGCACAGTATTAATTATATTCTGCTCCACTCTATACTGTTGACTGGTTTTGGTTATGTAGAGTAAAGGACTGCACAGCCTTGTTTTAAACACTAAAACTTAAGTATTGATGTCAAATATGAATTGGTCTCACTACTAAAGAATATAACAAAAATAAAATTGAGTGAGTAACAAGTGTTCAAATTTTCCTGAATTAAACATAGCACTTTTATTACCTATATACATTTCACTCCTCACCAGACAAAAAGCCCCACATTTTTCTACACGTAAAACTTCAAACTACAGATTTCTTACTGAGAATAAATTTTCTGAAATATGTTAACAGTGTGCTGTACACACAACTTATCTAAGCGTACCACATATAGGTGATGTGAATATATGCATATTCCTTCATATAATCACACAGGTTTGGATGGCACATGTGTACAAGATTTTAGACTATATATATATATTTTTAATTTCTAATGCAATCTATCAAAGGGAAAATCAATGTCTGCCTCCCAAAAGTTGCTATGGGTTTTACTTTCTAAGTTTCACTATGACATAACTGTCCAGACAAGAATGATTGTACTCAGACAGTATTCCTGAAAATCCCATACCCATTATAGAAAGTCTCACACCCTGAAATCTTTACCTTGAAGGGCAAGTGTGCTGCCTGGAAGGCCAGCCCTACAGGCTCAGAGGCTGATGAAAGTAAGACCATAGATGTCAGAAAACATCATGCTCAAAGTTGGAGCTCAAAAATTTTAGAAAGATTTTTTCACCACCTTAAATAAAAAGGTAAATTTAGTGTTTAGTACTATGAATGGATTCACTCCTGTTAATAGCACATAGCTAAAATGATATAAAAGAGGAATTTCCCACCTGCCACAATTTAGGATGCTTTTCAACCACACTCAAGTTCTGCATTTAATAAAAATGTACTTGTAAGCATATTGCTCTTGAATTTGTTCTGGTGAGGGAAGAGAGAGAGAGAGACGATAAATCACAAAACCACACATTCTCACAATTTCTTAGAGGCAAGGAATGAATCTCTCTCCAGTCTCCTGTGAGACACTAAATTACTGCCTACCCTAAGCACAGATGCCATTAGAAAGGCTTCCATCCTGGGAGTGGGTCCTCCTAGATCTTTGAAGGTGCCTAAGCCTCATTAAAGGCAAACCCTGGGCTTAGGAGGGACTGTGCTGGCATCAAGGCACCTGGCGATGACTAAAAGCGCTGTCCCCATGTGCGGCTGCTGCTGAGCAGCAGAATGTAATTTAGTCGCACCAGCAGGAGCAGGGGTCAATGATTTTATATTAATGGGGATCACGACAGTTCTAAGCTGTGGCATGCTTTGAAATAAGTGTTTTACACGGCAGCAAAGAGAGCCGAGCTGGGGAAATGAGCTGTGTCACTGTTTTCTCATGCCTAGCAGCAAACACTGGAATGTTTTTAGTTGCTACAGACTGTGCCATCATAATATTTTATAAACAACAATTACCTTTTTCATTTCAAAAACCAAAACTCCTGGAGTAATTCTGCTAAAGAAGCTATTGAGGATGAACGAATTCCTTTCTAATCAAACTACAGCCAAAGCATGCAGCTGAAACAATAGATGAACAACACAAGAGATGCTCAGATCAGACTCGTTTCAGAGCATAACCACTCTGGTTGTGCATGCTTCTTTTGTAATTTAGTCAAAGATGTATCTTTACACACTCTGACAGGCTATCAAAAGTGTCTACAGCTAAAAAAAAAAAAAATGAAAGTAGAGTTTAGAATAATGAGGTAAATTTTAGTCAGGTTTCAACCTTTTACTGCGATGGAAAGTACCACTATCTCATTCTGTTAAAATATAACTAATATTTAAAATTAATTGTCACAATACATTTTTCACCATATTATATTATATATATATATATAATATTATATATATGAATCCCAAGAAATGTTATTTCTATGAGTACTGTGAATAAGTAAAATTTGAAGAATCCGGAGTTTCAGGTTCCTTGAAATGGTCATATGAAAAGGTATGTTGTATGTAGGGGAATATAGAGTTAGTGCAAGGAAGAAGTCTTCAGTTTGCAAACTTTCTTGGAATTAACTAGGTCAAAGGTATCAGAGACAACAGGGATAAACAGGCATTTGTGCCAAATATGACTGATTAGTAGACACATCTTCATTAAATGATTAATGGCTATCTAAGAGGTAATTAAAAAATAAACTACTGGAAAATGTGTGTTTGTTGACCAGAAAAATAAAATCTATTATTAGACATTAAATCTTGAAAAAACAATTGATTAATTTTCAATATTTCTCTCATGCACAAGAATAGTCTTAGCTGGACGTTGAGGTTATTGAGCAATTACTGAAGAGCAAGGTAGTATAATTAAAGACCGAATTACATGCCACCTCAAAACACTTCAATAAAGAAAACCCAAGCTTCACTAGTTTGTTAGAGATGCACATTCCAAAGATTATCTTTGAAACAATTAAGCTGTGACAGTTAGTCTATGCAAAGGCCCAACTACACCCCCACCACACACACACACACACACAAGATTAGGGAAGAGTGTGCAACAATCAGCTATGTTAAGAAGTACAACATGTTATCATTTCTCTTAGAATGTCTGGTAATAACGTATTAAAGAGTATGAGAAGTGTCTGTGTTCTTCAAATATTCATTCAACACATTTCACATTTTATAATTATTTTTTCCCTGAACCCACAGTCACTTCCCCTTAAAAACACACTGTGAGGGAAAATTCTGTTAGAGATACAAAATTTGTGAATATGCATTTTCGTCAGATGACACCAGTAAATCTAATATGTATCCCAAGTTCATTCCTCTATTTGTAGAAACTGGATGAAGATTTGGTGTTCTTGAAATGTAAGTTTTCAGATTGTATGAAGACAACATTATATTAAAAATTAATGTCTCCCCAAATTGGAAAATATTCTATTATTCCAATAACAAAAATACAAAGAATAGGAGGCCCATTTATATCTCCAAATTGGAAGGTAGGAATCAGCACAGGTAGCGTTTTTGATATGGCGACTTGACTAATTCATCACACTGTTGTGATTTGGAATGTGAAATGTTTGGGATATTCTTAGACTAGAGTTACATGGAGTCTGATGTAAGTAATCAGAACCAAGATGGGAGCAAAATGAAAGAAGTCCTTTCATGCTCACAAAATATGAGGAGGAACAAAAATCCAGTAATCAGGATACATAACATTTTAATCAGATTTTTAAATTAAGATTTATGCAAATAAACCCATGGTGAGCAAAATATCAAACTTTTAAATAAGGACAGGGTTAGTGTTGCTCATGTATCATTTTGCTTCAGGCTCCAATGTGGCTAAGCATAGCATTGGGAATAAGAAATCACTGGGAGAAAAGCTGTGAAACTGAAAGAAAGAGCTGGCTTGAAAGCCGAAATTAGTTCTGATTCATTAACAGCTAAACAACTTTCAGAAGCCCACAAGTATAGCGTGCTCTGTAACTGATGGAGACAGGACGACTTCTCAAATTGTTGTGGAAAACATAGATTCAATCACATCATAGATGTGCAAAAGGCACATAAAACTAATCACAACTTCATTTTCAAATCGATTTGTTTATGTGTATGACATGTGTGTGCCTGGTACCCAGAGGTTAGAAGAGGGAGTTGGGGGCTGGAGAGATGGCTCAGCCATTAAAGGCTAGGCTCACAACCAAAAATATAAGAAGAGGGAGTTGGATACCTTGCAATGGGAATTAAACATGACTGTGATGTGCCATATGGCTTGGGAACCAAACCTGAGTCCTCCTTAAGGACAAGTACTCTTAACCACTAAGCCATTTCTCCAGACCCAGGAATAATTTTTATAGTAAATCTATTTAAGAAAAACTAAACTTGATTTAGTAAATTATTTAGGGGCTTCTAACATTCATTTTAAATAGTTTTTATTAGCATACAAACTATCATAGAATCTTCAAACATTGCTGATTTTTTTATTGATCTTCCTGCTTCTCTTTCATTTCTGCCCCTTACCTCTTTACCCCACTAGCCTCTTTTCTATTTCCTGGTCAAAAAAGTTATTTTCCCTACCTGCTTTCTTAACACTTTTTTCCACTTTGGGCTCCATTTTCTAGTTTCATGACCTATCATCCATACTTATATGTGTATATACAAACATATATGACTTAGTTTGGGTTTTCATTGCTGAGAAGAGACACATGACCTAGGCATCTCTTATAAAAGACAACATTTAATCAAGGCTGACTTACATGTTCTAAGATTCATCCACTGTCATCATAGCAGGAAGCATAGGACCATTTATCCAGGTGTGACTCTTGAGAAGCTGAGAGTACCTCATCTTGTTCTGAAGACAAAGATGAAGAGACTAACATTCTCAGGCAGCTAGGAGGAAGCTCTCTCAAAGCCTAATACCACAGTGACACACTTCGTCCTACAAGGCCACACCTGCTTCATACCTTCTAATACTCCTAATAGTGCCACTCCCCAGGCATATTCAAACCTGGGCATGTGTGTGTAGGGGTGTGTGGGGTGTGTGTGTGTTGGAGGGTGGGTGTATAACATTAAAACCTAAGATCAATATATTAGGACATGCATATGGTATTTGACTTTCTAATTCGAAGTTACCTTGTTTTTTATAATGATGTCCAGATCCATCTATTTTTCTGAAATTTTCAGTTTGAGTTTTAGGGATGAAAAATAAATTCCGTTGAATGTATGTATCACATTTTATTATCCATTCATTTGTTGCAAGAGTTCGACTCTAATTCTATTCCCTTGCTGTTAATAGAGCACAATAACCTTGAATATTTAAATACCTCTCGACCAGGGTATAGAGACCTTTCAGTATATCCAGTTTTGATACAGATTGTTGATCAGTTTCCCCTGATAAACAGGTCTTCTTTGACATGATTGTTAGGGATTATATAGCCATAACAGTATGAGTTTATTTCTGTGTTTCAATCTTGTTCTATTGATCTAAATGTACGCCTTTGTACCTATACCATGCTGTCTTTGTCACTATGGATGTGTCCTGTAATTTGAAGTGAATTATTTTTAAAACTTCAGTGGTGTTCCTTCTGCATGGGATTGGCTATAGTGGTCTTTTGTATTTCTATAAGAATTTTTGGGGGATTGATTCTTCTAGTTCTTTGAAGCACGTCATTAAATTTTTGATTGGGATTTCATTGAGCTCATGACTTATTTTGTTAATAAACCAATCTTACCATATTAATCCTGCCAATACTTGAGAATAGAAGTTATTTCTGTCATCTAGTACCTTCTTTGATTTATTTTGTTAGTGTCCTGGAATTTTCACTATAAAAGTCCTAACCTTGGTTAGGTTATTTTTAGGTACTTTTTTGAGTTACTGTGAATAAGATTCTTTTTCTACCTCCTTTGTCTTAAAGTTTTCAATTTGTATGCTGGAAAGCTAGTAATTTTTAGGTATTTTGTACCTTGCAAACTGCAAATGTCTTTTTCAAATTGAATGCTTTTCTGGTGGATTCTCTTGGATCTTTTATATAGAATTTTGCCTTCTGAGAATAGAGATCATAAATCATAATTTTCTTATTTTTAACAGTTTTATATCTTGAAAGTTGGTTGACTAGATTGAATAAAAATGGAAAGAGTTCATAAAACTTGCTAATTCCACTGTTAGGACAAATATTCTTAAATAATTAAAGATTGGATATGGATTTATCATATAAAATTTTTATTATTTTAGTGAATTGCATTTATTTACAAATCTCCTCAGAATTTTTATCATAAAGGCATGGTGAACATTGTCAAATGTCTTGCTACATCTATCAAGACGATTATGTGATTTGTATCCTTAATTTTATTTATATAGTTTATAACATTTAATTATCTGCATATGACAAACTAGCTTTGAATCTGTAAGATGAAACCAACTCAATTACAATTCCTGGTATCTTTGATGTACTTTTTAAAAGACAAGCAAACAAAATTCTATTGAGAGTTATACTAACAGTTGCCTTAGACAAGGAGGAATCTCAAAAATGATTTGGCCTAAGAATTCTTGATTTTGTTTTGCATAGATTTTGGATTTTTTTTTCTTGTTTTTTGTTTGTTTGTTTGTTTGTTTTAAATGGTTTCTATGTTCACTGGGAAATTTGTGAAATATTTTTCTTATTTTCATTTTCTTCTTTTTTGTGGGGAGTGCTATGTCTTCATCTTTTTTTTTTTTTTAAGCAGGCTGATGCTTGTTTCACAAATGATTCTCTGATTCTGTGCCCCTGTCTCTTTTGTAAAATAGTTTTAGGAGTATTGTTAGATGTGGGAAACGGAAACACTTATTCACTGCTGGGAAAAGTGAAACCTCCTCATACAGCAACTATAAAGTCACGGTGGAGGTCCTTCAAAAACCTAGAAATAAATCTAACACAAGATCCAGGTATATCTCCCTTGAGCATTTACTCAAAGTCTCTGCATTTTACTACTTGTTCACTTTTGTACACTTGTTCATTTTTGTTTATTGTTGCTCTATTCAGAATGGCTAGGAAATAGAAACATCATAGATACCAAACAATAGAGGAATGAATAATAAAAATATTGTATATTACCAAACAGAATATTTAGAGTAATTTTGTGTTAAAAAACACAAAATTATTAAATTCATAAATAAAATCAAATGATGCATGTTGTGTCTTGGTTTTCAGTAGTGACTTTGAATCTTTATTCCTATCTGTGCTTCTCCTTTGGAGTATCCACAATGGTCAGGAAATTCATAAGAGGCACGATAGGAGAATGCTATCTAGGTTTGGAAAATAGAAGTCAGCGACTTCAGTAGGTATGGGAGTAATAGAATGGTAAATGCTAAGAGAGGTGTGATGGGAGTGCAAAGAAGAAGGAAAACAGGGAAGGAGCACTAATACTAAAGATCAATACCAAAGAGTCACACTGTAATACTTTCCCTCTGCAGGGGGCATAACTAACACATTTTTAAAATTAGATTTAATATACAGCAAGCCAAAGTCCAACATCAAACTAAATGAAAAAAAAAAAAAAAACTTAAGACAATTTACTAAAATCAGGGACAAGACAGGCTGTTCACTCTTCCTCAATCTATTCAATATAGTACTTGAAGTTCTAGCCCGAGCAATTAGACAATAAAAGGAGATCAAGGGGATACAAATTGGAAACAAAGGTGAGATGTTTCTATGCTTTTATTTTGGTGTGTGTGTGTGTGTGTGTGTGTGTGTGTGTGTGTGTGTGTATGTTGTGATGTGTGGTGTGGTATTTATTTTGGGGTGTGGTGTTTATTGGGTTGCATGGGTAATGAGCAAATATGAGGAACAGGGATTATCTGGGTGCCTGATGTGAAACTCACAAAGAATCAATGAAAAGTTTTTTTTAAAAAAATCACACATCCATATGGAAAGGGGGGTTGGAAATGCCAAATAAAGATTTTGGAATCACCTCTTTCAGAGAAACATTGAACTAAATATGGTTTTATATTGCATCCCTGGAGGGTTTAGAAAGCTTAGCGTCACCAACAAAGACTTAAACATTTTCCCTGGTATCAGAACACACAAGGGACATTTCATTGAACTGGAAAATAAGATTTCTTCCTGGCCACATTGGAATCCTGATGTCCTTGTGTCAACAGGCTAAGGAAGAAATATTAGTGCTAGGAGTGATGATTGATTCAGACTATCCAGAGAAATGGAAGTGCTTTCTCACAGTGGAGGCCAGGAAGAGTATGTCCTGAGTAAAAGAAACACTTAGGTTGTTTCTTATTGATAACATGTCCTGTGATTAAATCCAATGAGAAACTACAACATCCCAATCCAAGCAAAATAATAAATGGCTCAGACTCCTCCAGATGGACATATACATAACTTTTGACCTTGATTCCTAACTCCATTAATTCTGTTTACAGGAGAGATAATACCTTATGTAGGATGTTGATTCAAAGAACATTCAAACCAAGAATTGATAGGGTATTTATTGAGGGTTTAGAACATATAGATCCATAGTAGATGAAGGTGTTTGTAAACACTAGCTAATGCCTTGTCAGCAGATATAGAAATAAAAATTGCCATGAGCAGTTCTGTTCTATTTTGTTAAAATTATGCCTGAGAAAAAATATATATACATATATTAAAATAATATTTATGTTTTCTTTCTATTTTATTATGGTAACCTCAATTGAGATAACACCAGTGGTTAAGTGTTATAATTCTATATTATCATATTTAAGTCATCTGAAATTAAAGGATAAGATTCTTCAAGGAATTTTTCCACCTATTCTGGATAGAAGTAATTTGTTTGTGGTTTTATGTAGAAACATATTGTATCATATTAGGGAGAATTATGACCTTGTTTCATTTGAAATTAACATTTGGTTGCAATTCTTCACCTTTGTAGAGTTGTGGTCAGTGATAACTATTAACTTGACTGGATCTGGAACCACCTGGTAGTTGGACTTCAAGGCCATGCCTAGAGCACTATGTTTTGATTCTATTAATTGATGAGAAAAGTTTCCCCCCCCCCCCCGACCTTTTCAACTCTATGTGGGACCACTCCCCTGGGCTTAGCACCTAGAAAACATGCATTTGTTCCTCCCTCATTTTTTCAAAATTTATTTTATTAGTTCATTGAAAATTCCATAAAAAGCATTATAATCTTGTTCATTGCCACAGCTCTTCCAAGATCCATATACTCTACACAAACCAAATTTTCATCATTTTAAAATTTAATTAAAGAAAATTAAAGAACAGTTTGTGCTTCCCAAATGTGTATATGGTCATCCACGGGAACATGTTCTACATGTTTAAAGGAAACTGACTACTCTTCTGTCTCAACTATTCTCAATTGATAATAGCTCATTGGCTAACAGTGGAACTTCTTGCCCAACTCTTCTCAACTCTCGAGTTTTGGCTGGCTTTGTCTTCAAAGTTTGGGCATGCTGTCACAACCTCTGAGTTTGCAGTTGCCATGCTGTCTACTGTGCTCAGCAGTTATTTCTTACCTGTAGATTTTTGTCTAGGGATTGGATTTTCCTCTTCTGTGTTATCTGTTCTATTGGTATTGTCATTGTTCATGTCTTGTTTAGACATACATTCATAGAAGACACAGTCTAACAGTTTCTCTGCCTGTTCTAATCTTTTTGCCCCAATTTTACAGTGATTTCTGAGCCTTAGGATCAGCAGTTATGTTTTAGATGTATCCACTAGGTCTCTGCTTTGTATACAATTGTAGTTTTGTGTAAATGGCCTTATTGTAAGAAGAAGCATTTTTTGATGATGGATGAAAATTATACTTCTCAGGGTATAAAAGGATAATTTGATAATATACTTAGGAATCAAGCCGATCTAGCAAAGTGGAAGGTACTCTTTTATGATTAACGACCTTAAAACTTTGGGGTTTGACTTGGTTCCTAGTACTAAGCAAGATGTCCTTCATGTTGAGTGACCTTGAAATCAAGTAAACAACTGCTGCTTCTCATATGAGTGTCACTATTACTCATATTTGAGAAATGCCTTCATGTTGGTCATCACTGTGATTCTAGTCATTATGAATCACACACCTGGGTAGGACTATAGATTGTTTGTTTCTTTCACTCAGTAGCTTGCATGCTAGTTTGTAGTACTATGAAAGCTAGCCCACAGGAAAAAGGTATTTGGGTTAGATCTAGTTAAAATCAAATGAATCCTGGGTCCTCATTTTTGGTGTCTTCTGCAATGGCAATGCATCTTCCACCTCTGAGAGACAACCAAAGGCAGCATCAATAGCTTATGTTGTTCTGGGAATCACATGTACTACACTAATCTACAACCAAAATGAAGATTTCTCATGTGTGGTACTTGAATTTTAGTTAGATATTCTATGGCTCTTGGGAACATAGTCATCCGAAAGGCATAATTTCAGTTAATTCTGTGTGTACATTATGTTGTGTTTATCTGTATTGTGTATATTTTTAGGAAAATATAATTTTTGATATTTTCTCAAAATTTCTTGCTGTTATTTATCCCTCATCACCATTTTTTATGTATTGAACTCCTCTACCATCTCCAATTACACAATCCTTCACTGTTTTTGCAGTTTCCTGTCAATATTACCTACACTCGCTTAATCTCCTGTCAACATCCTCCTCCTATTTTCCATTTATGTTTTTCTGCTTTCTGTAGTCGTTTCATATTATATATTCATATCAAATTGGAGCTAAGAACTACAAATGAGAAAAAAGATGTGTTATTTGTTTTTCAGGGCTTGGGTGGTCTGATTCAATCTTTTGTAGATTCATTGATTTACCTGAAAATTTCATAATTGCATTTTTCATTATAGTTGGAGTATTCTTTTATATGTATGTACCACAATTTTATTATCCATTCATCTAGTGAAGCACATTTACATAGTTTCTATATTCTAGCTATTGTGATAAAGCACTGAATGTTGTTGAGCAAGTATATATAGAGTAGGATATTGAATTATTTGAATGTATATCAAGGCTATGGGATCACTGGGTCATATGGTGAATTTGATTTTATTTTTGAAGATTCTTTATAATGATTTCTGGAGTGATTGTACCAATTTGGATTTCCAGCAACTGTGAATAAGGGTTCTTTTACTCAAATCCTAAATAACATATCTTGTCGGTTGTTTTGTTGGTTTTAGCCATTCTAGCTAGGTGACATAAAATTCTGACATGGTTTTATTTGTATTTTACTAAATTAAGAATGATAAATGCTATTTAAAGTACTTTTTTTCTCATTTTTAATGCCTATATTGAGAACTCTCAGTTCAGAATTATAGCACAATTTTTTAACTGGGTCACTTGTTCCTGATTTTGTTTGTTTGTTTGATTGATTTTTGATATATTCTGGCTATTAGCCCACTGTCAGATATATAGCTGGATTGATTCTCTTCTACTCTGTGTGCTTCCACTTCATTGGATAGATGTTTTAAAATCTTAAAGATATTTTAAGTTTGAGGCTCTGCTGTTAATGGATGGCACTTATTCTTGGACAAATGGATTCCTATTAATAAATTCCTTTTCTGTATTTGTATCTTCTCATAAATTGCCTGTTTTCTTCTCAAAGTTTTAACATTTCAGGTTTCTTTCTTTTTTTTTTTTTATTTTTATTTTTAATTTTTTTTTCAGCAAATCAAAAAAATTTAAAAAGCATTCAAACAGAATAAAATGAAAAAAAAACAAACAAGCAAAATACCAAGGGTCAGATATACTTATACAAGAATTCTATAGAGCCTTCAAACAAGCAATACTTTTTGAGTTATGTTTAAAAAAAATTCAGAACCACAATAAGCTCCTTCCCAAAGCAAATAATATTGAAATAGTGAAATCAAGTGTAAACCCAACAAAAATATATAAATTATAGTCCAGTATCCCTCATGAGTATACATACAAAAATTCTCAATGAAGTAGTTGCAAACTGAATACAAGAGATATAAAAAAATAATATTCCATGAATAACTGAATAACTGTTTTTTGTTTTTGTTTTTGTTTTTTTTTTTAGAAGACCATACTCCATATACAGGCTGCATGTTTTGGGATAGCCCCCACTCCAGATGTTTGAGACCTACATGAAAACCAGGCTGCACATTTACAATATATGTGCAGGGAGGCCTAGGTTCAGCCTATGGAGGTAGATCTGTGTAGACTAAGTATGCTCCACGGTTGGTGATTCAGTCTCTGAGAGCTCCAAGGGTTCAGGTTGGTTTACTCTGTTGATCTTCCTGTGCAGTTCCTATCTCCTTAGGGCCCACAATCCTTCCCCCTATTCTTCTATAAGAGTCCTCAAGCTCCATCCACTGTTTGGCTCTGGATGTCTGTATCTGTCTGTGTCAGCTGCTGGTTAGAGCCTCTCAGAGGACAGCTTGCCCCTATCTGTTCTCAGGCTGGAGGTTTAGATCCTGGGAGCTCTGGTTGAATCTTTTGATACTCATTCTAAAAAGGACAAAAGCACCCTCACTTTGGTCTTCCTCCTTCTTCTTGAGTTTCATGAGGTTTATGTGTTGCATCTTAGGTATTGTGTGTTTTGGGGCTAATATCCACTTATCAGTGAGTGCATACCATGTGTGTTCTTTTGTGATTGGGTCATCTCACTCAGGATGATATTTTCTAGCTCCATCCATTTGCCTAAGAATTCATGAGCTCATTATTTTTAATAGCTGAGTAGTACTCCATTGTGTAAATGTAACACATTTTCTGTATCCATTCTTCTGTTGAAGGACATCTGGGTCTTTCCAGCTTCTGGCTATTATAAATAAGGCCGCTATAAACATAGTGGAGCATGTGGCCCTGTTGCATGTTGAAATATCTTCTGGGTATATACCCAGGAGGGGTATAGCTGGGTCCTCAGGTAACACCATGTTCAATTTTCTGAGGTATCGCCAGACTGCTTTCCATAGTGGTTGTACCAGCTTGCAATCCCACCAACAATGGAGGAGTGTTCCTCTTTCTCCACATCCTTGCCAACATCTGCTGTCACCTGTGTTTTGGATCTTAGCCAATCTGACTGGTGTGAGGTGGAATCCCAGTGTTGTTTTCATTTGCATTTCCCTGATGACTAGGGATGCTGAGCACTTCTTTAGATGTTTCTCAATCATTTGAGTTTCCTCAGTTGAGAGTTCTTTGTTCAACTCTCTACCCCATTTTTTAATAGGGTTATTTGATGGTCTGGAATCTAGTTTCTTCAGTTCTTTGTATACCTTGGATATTAGCCCTCTATCAGATGTAAGGTTGGTGAAGATCTTTTCCCAGTCTGTTGGTTCCCGCTTTGTCCTGTTGACCGTATCCTTTGCTTTACAGAAGCTTTGCAGTTTTATGAGATCCCATTTTTCAATTCTTGATCTTAGAGCATACGCCATTGGTTTTCTGTTCAGGAACTTTCCCCTGTGCCCATATGATCAAGGCTTTTCCCTATTTCTCTTCTATTAGTTTCAGTGTAGCTGGTTTTATGTGGAGGTCCTTGATCCACTTGGAATTGAGCTTTGTACAAGGAGATAATATGGATCAATTTGCATTCTTCTACAAGCTGATGTCTTCATCTATCTACTTGGACATAGTTTTTGCAGTTATAAAGTAATCTAATTTATTCTTCTGCATGTAGTTATACAGCTTTCTCATCATCATTTGTGTAAAATATATTTTGCTTTGTTTTGTTTTCCAGTGCATATTTGTGGACTCATTGTCAAATATTAGATGTCCATTATCACATACACTCATGTTTATGTCTTCAATTGTATTTATATTATTCAATAAGTCTGTTTTTGTACCTATACCAACTTGGTTTCTATAGCTGTATAGTATATGTTGAAATATGGACAGGAAATTTCGACGGAAATGTTCTTTTTGTCAAGATTCCTTTGGTTATATAAGCCTTTTATAAGTGAATTTCATATTTTTTCTATTTCTGTGAAGGATGCAGTAGATGCTTTGAGGTGGCTTTTGATGGGAAGGCCATTTTCACATTACTAATTCTACCATTCCATGAACACAGGATTCATTTTGTAGTATATTTCTAAACCTCTGCAGTTATTCTTTATAGGGGTATTGAGTGCGTTGGTTATGTTTAATACAAAAATTTTATGTCTTTGAGGCTACTGTGAACGAGACTGTTTCCATGATCTCTTTCTCAGTATGATGTTGTTGCTGTTTCTCTTGTTGCTGTTGTTGTTATAGAAAAGGTCCAAGGGCCTCCCCTGCCACTGATGCCAGATAAGGTAGTATTGTGGGAGACATGATGCCCTAGCATAGAGGATGCTAGATAGGTGATATAGGGGTGGATGGATGGGTGGAGGAGCATATTCTTAGAGACAAAGGGGAGGGGGTGGGGGAGGGGGGTTGCACAGTGGAGACCAGGAAGGGAGACAACATTTGAAATGTAAACAAATAAATTTTTAAAAAGCAAAAAGAGTAAAGGTCCTGGCATTATTTATAAATTGATTTTTTGTATCATGTCACTTTGCTCATTGATTGATTGTTTCTAGAATTTTTTCTGGTGGCATCATTGGAATCAGTCCTGTAAAAACCGTATCATTTTGAAATAGGAATGATTTAACCCTTTTTCTATTTCTGTTGCTTCGGTTTCTGACTCTTGACTTATTGCTCTGGATAAGACATTTTGAGCACTGTATTGATTAATTGCAGTTCTCTATGATGTTATGTTAGCAAGAGATAAAGTTGGGGCAGGATCTGGATTTCAAACAGGTGTTAGCACATGTATTAAGGCTCTTTTAGTTGTCAAGTTAAAAAATACTTTTATTTCTTCTACAGTATTTACTGTAAGCTGCATTGATTGTACACCTTCTAATTGTGTTTATGTTTTGAAATCCAGCATGTCAGTTATGGAGGTCTATCAACAAACTTTTGTTTTATTGCCCTGAGTATTTCAAGGCTAACCCATGCAATGTAAAAGGGAGAGGGAAGAAGGGGAGGAAAAAAAGAGGAGATGAGAATGTGTAGGAGAAAGGGAGATGATGTGAATGGGAGAAAGGGGAAAGGAGCAAGGCAGGAAGGAGAAGTGAGGAAAGGAGATAATTGCATTAATGCACACACACACACAATCACTTTCTCTACTTAAATTATTTGTTAATATTTCTTACTTGAATTAAGCATTTGCACTTTGTTATTATTGTCTCATATTTTAAAATCAGTTCATTTAATCTTTCGCAACCTGTATCTTCAATGGTTACTAATTTGGTAAAGTACCAGAAAACAGAAAGTAGGAAGTAGGAATTTCTGGGGTTGGAGAAATGGTTCTGTAGTTAAGAGTACCGCTGCAGTGGTGGTGCACTCCTTTAATCCCAGCACTTGGGAAGCAGAGGCAGGTGGATTTCTGAGTTTGAGGCCAGCCTGGTCTACAGAGTGAGTTCCAAGGACAGCCAGGGCTACACAGAGAAACCCTATCTCGAAAAACAAAACAAAACAAAACAAACAACAAAAAAAAAAGAGTACGACTGCTCTTACAGGGAAAGTGGTTTAGTTCCCAGTATTGCCAACTTAAGACAATTGGTAACTTCAGTTCCAAGCTATCAGCACTGTTTGTGAGCACCAGGCATGGGTGAAGTATACTTATATACATGCAGGTAAAACACTCATTCTTAAGAAGTAAAAATAAATACATCTTTTTTTTAAAAACTCACAATTTTAAAATGAATGACGAATTTGCATGAGTGGTTAGGAAACCCTGGCCTCACTAAAGGGTCAAGTACAAGAAGGATGGGAAATGAATAGGACAGTTGATATGGGTTTTTCAAAACACTGAAACTATGTTTCTTTACAATGAATAGTTTTCCAAAGCATCATATCTGTTTCTCTTAGCCATGAACTTCAGCTTGGGATTTGCCTTATTTTGTTATCTTTTGAAAGAGACATAACGTTTCTGATCTGAGAAGTAAAAGTGACAATTCCTGTCTTAATTTTGAGAAGATTTCAGGAGATGTTTGATTAAAAAGCTTGTCAATACTTGTGGCATTGAGCAGCTCTCTCCAGGTCTCTATCAAAAGGAGATAATTTGTTTTGTCATCATTTGCATTTCTTTCTTCATTTTTAGGACTTAAACTAGCAGTTTACCACTATGACACTGTTTTTGAATTTTATTTCAGTCAGGGTCTCGTTGTAATCCTCCTGCCTCAGTCTCTGACTTGGCTGAGATTACAGATCTCCATCACATGCTCAGAACACCATCTTCTCTCTATTTGTAAATGTAACTTTTATTTCTCAGATGAAGTGATGAGATAAGAGCCATACCCAAGCTGAGCCCAGAGCATTTTCTTCTGTGTTATAACTATCCCTAGGCCTAGATCTGGAAGGTTTTAGCCTCCATAAACTCTAATTTCCAAGCTACCTGATCCAATCTGGCTTCTCTCAGCTGAAATGCTCTGCCTGCTTTCTTACTAACTTTGGTAATATTTGTAATCTTCTGGCTCCTCATTCTCTGGCTTGTTCTGTCTTTATTTATGTATTGCTAGACCCTCAACCTAGACCTGACCTTAATACATGCATGTAATCAAAATGGTATAAAAGCATGAAGGAGGAGGGGGGATAGGATAGGGGTTGTAGGGAGGGGAAATGGGGAAAGAGGATGACGTCTGTATTGTAAATAAATAAAATATCCAATAAAAATAAATTAATTAATTAAAAAAGAATGTCTTTTGCCATCCTTTCACTTGCAGCAACGCCTATCCTTAAAGTTAAGATGAGTTTATTGTACACAACAAATAGGTGGATTTTATTTCTTATTTCATTAGCCAACCACAACCAATGTCTTTTTATTGGTCAGTACAGGTCATTAATATTACCAGTTATCAAAATGCATATGTTGAGTGCAATCATTTTGTTCTATTCTTGTTTTATGTTCCTAGTAGCTATTTGCATTTTGTTGGTTATGAATTTGTTTTTTTCTTTCTCTAAAGTCATTTGGCTGTGTTTATTCTCTTTTCAGTTCAAAATATTACTTCTAGTATTCTCTTTGGGGTTATTTTAGTGGACACAATTTTTTTTAAGTCTTTTAGTATAATAGAAAATTTTACTTTTGCTTCCTCCTATGGCAGATAGTTTTGCCAGGTAGAGTAGTTCATTTTGGCAGTTGTCATTTAAAATTTGGAGTGAATTGCTACAGGCTCTTCTTTCTGGTTTTCGTGTCCATTGAAAAAAACAGCTGTTACTCTCACAAACTTTACTTATATGCAGCTTCTTTTCCCCTGAAACTTTTAATAATTTATACTTGTTCTATAAACTTGTTCTTTTAATCATTTTATTTCACAAGGTAAATCTTTTCTTGTCTTGCCTGTTTGATGTTATGTGTTTCTTGTATCTGTTTGCATGTGTCTTTTATGAGTTTGATGAACTTTTCTTCTATGACATTGTGTAATTATCTTGTCTATGCCACTGTGACCTAGGATTCTCCTCCCACACCCATTCCTGTCATTGGAAAGGTTTTGCCTTTTTGTGGTGTTCCAGATTTCATGTGTTCTTTTCTTGTTTTTTAATTATTTATTTTATCTTCCCTTTTACCTTAACTTTGAGTCCTGATATTCTATCATCTACTTGTTCAATTCTTTTTGTAAGGCTGTTTCTTGCATTATCTACTGGATTACTGAGCTTGACAATTCCTTCTTCATTTCAGCTTGAGTTCTCTTTAACACTTCTCCTTCTACTGAATTCTAATATCAAATCCTAAATATTCCTTGTCACTTTGTTTATTCATATGTGCATATTTTCTCAAACTCAGATGTTTATTGTTATCCTATAGTATATATCCTATAGTCAATAAAGTATTTATAAATGTCTTTTTTTTAACTCTCTGATTTCTTTCACAAGATTATGATTATTCTTTTACAGTCTATATCCTAGGCAATTCACAATAGAGTACACTCTATGGGGACTAGGAGAGATGTTGTCTTGTACAATCATATTGTTTTTATTTTTGTTTCTGTAATTGTGACCTGGGGATATTGAATTACTTATTTTTGTGTCTGATAGGAGAATGCTTTGCCTTAGTTGGGGCCAGGGGAGAAGACAGACTACTAAAGATAGGCTGGGTAAAGCTCCATACCTGAGTGTTTATTTGGACCAGACAAAGATGGCTCCTAAATCATGAGTCTAGAGGTAAGTTGTTTGGTATGAAGATGGTAGTAGGTAGAGGGAATAGTAGGGAAGGGAAAAGGGAATTATCTTGCAAAGTAGGCTTGAGAATAAAGTAGATTCAAAAGTTGTCACCTGGTGGTAGGCAGTGGAAAAGGTAGACACATGAAATAGGCAGGGTTGGAGCTATTTAGCCTTATTTAATTTATTTCTCAACTCTATGATCTCTCCATTCCATGTAATAGTAGATTCAGAATTTTTGGCTTGTTAAATGCAAATACATGACACATTTTTAAAGTTATAAACTTCATCAGTTAATACTTACCATCATTGGTCTTTTAATACTGATTTACCAGACCTGATATTTTTTTCTGTGTCTTTTACGTTTAGTTTTGACTGATATTGGCTCACCTTTTGGTGCTTGGATACTATTAATTCAGTACCATAAGTTTATTTTTAAATTGTTCTTATACATATTAATCCAGCTATTATGATGAGAAAAAAAATTCCATTCTCACTTAGTTTAAAATATAACTTGTCTTGTTTCTAATTTAACTGTACATTTCTTGTATTTCAATTTTCTTTACTTCACTGGGGAAAAGGCTATTTTTATTCTACTTACTTTTGTGAATTGAAAAGTAAACTATAATTTACCACTTTATCTATCATTGAGCAATTTTTCCTACTTGCATAATCAGGTACTACTCTCTATATCATGATGAGTAAAGTGAAAGCTATAATTTCCTGCAGATGAACTTTTCTGTTCACTAAAATGCTTTCTAACCCCTTTCTCCCAGCCTTTTCACTATAGTAAGATCAGATTGGAAGAAAAATTTCACTTCCTCTGTTCCCTCTCTTTTCTTTCCTCATTGTGTAGTGCAAGGCATTCAGAAGAATTTCTTGCTAATTCCTCTACCTACTGCTAACTCAAATATCAACTGCTAGGTTTATTGAGACCCTTACATATTTTCAATCAAATAAGTATACTAAAATATCACATATAGACTATATCATGTTTCTAGGGTCCTGCTAGAGCACTAACACTATATATTGACAGTTAATTTATTCATTTTAATGAAAGTGTATATTATATGTTTTAATGATCCAGTCATATCTATCTTAAACTCTGTTGTTCATCTTATCAGAGACCCTAGCACTTCCCTAGAAGTAATGTGTATTTGTTTCAGTGATATTCTGGGATGAAATATTTTTTTTCTTAGCCTGATGTATACAATTATTTCAGATAACATTTAATTTTACTGAACTTTATAATTTTCTATAAGAATTTAAAACTAGTAATGTTGAATTAAAATGTTCTAAGCTTATAACATGATATAACTTTCTCCTTATATTTTCTCATGCAACAGATTTAATAATTAGTAATGAAATTATGAAAATAGAATTGAATTTACTAACAAAATAATAAAATACCTCAAAATCAATTTTAATCAAAGCATGATTAGTAATTTTTGGTTTTTAAGCTAGTGAAGTTTTAAATGCTTTATTTAAAAATCCTAATTTTAAAATTTGAAAAAAAAATAAAAGGTTTTATTTTGACTGAAAATTTTAAAGTTATAAATAAATATAAACTATTTTTTAAAATTTAAAAAAGTTATTGGAGGGGTTTTAATGTTTTTCTAAAAAAAAAACCGGGTTTTTTTAAAAATTCGGATTACCCTTTAAAATTTACTTTATTTAAAGGGGAAATTTGGAAAAACTTTATTACCCCATTTCCCCCTGAATTTAAATTTAAACTCAGATTTTCTTTTAAAAACACATTCTTTATATATAAAAAAAATATTTGCTTTAATTAATGTTTTATGTAAACTGAAAATTAGATTTATTTTTTTCTAATCTCAAAATAAAAACATTTTAATCTAGTATACAAATAAATTTTTGGAAAATTTAAAAAATTTTTTTTTTTTAAAAAAAAATTAAAAATTTAAAAAAAAATTAAAAAATTTTTTAAAATTTAAAAAAAAAAGGAAAAAAAAAAATTTATTAAAAAAAATTTTTTAAAAAAATTTTTGCCTTTAAATGAGCTCTTTAAAAAAAAAAAAAAAAAGGTTAATTAAAAGGGAAAAATTTTTTTTAAAAAATTTTTTAAAAAAAAATTTAAAAAAAAAAAAAAAGGGGGGGGGCCCCTTTTCCCCTTTTTAATTTTTTTTTTCCTTTAAAAGGGAAAAATTTTTTTTTTTTTTTAAATTTTTTTTTAAAGGAAAAAAAAAAACCCCCAAATTTCTTTTTTAATTTTTTCCCCCTTTTTTTGGGTTAAAAAAATTTTTTTGGGCCTTTTTCCCCAAAAAATTTTTTTAAAAAAGCCCTTTTTCCAAAAAAAAAAGGGGGGGGGGGTTTTAAAAAAGGGGGGTTTTTTTAATTTTGGGGGGGGAAAAAGGGGGTTTTTTGGGGGGTTTCCCCTGTTTTAAAAAAAAAATTTTTTTCCCCAAAAAAATTTTTTTTTTTTTTTTTTTTTTAAGGGGCCCCTTTTGGGGGGGGGAAAAAGGGTTTTTTGGGGGGGAAAATTTAAAAAAAAAACCCCCCCAAAATTTTTTGGGCCCCCCCGGGAAAAAAGGGGGGAAAAAAAAAAAAAAAATTTTTTTTGGGGGAAAAAAAAAAAGGAAAAAAAAACCAAAACCCCCCCCCCAAAAAAAAAAAGGAAAAAAAGGTTTTTTTCCCCTTTTTTTTCCCCCCTTTTTTTTTAAAAAAAAAAAAATTTGTTTAAAAAACCCCTTTTTTTAAAAAAATTTTTTTTTTTTTTTTAAAATTTTTTAAAAAAAAAATTTGGGGAAACCCCAAAAAACCCCCCCCCCCCCCCCAAAAATTAAAAACCCCCCCCGCCCCCTTTTTTTAAAAAAAAAAAAAACCCCCCCCCAAAAAACCCCCCCCCCCCCAAAAAAATTCCCCCCCAAAAAAAAAAAATTTAAAAAAAATTT
Source organism: Mastomys natalensis (assembly GCA_021653895.1). NCBI lineage: Eukaryota > Metazoa > Chordata > Mammalia > Rodentia > Muridae > Mastomys > Mastomys natalensis. The sequence goes on along the minus strand of JAJTUV010001905.1, from coordinate 659,566 downwards.
TTTAAAAGGGGGGGGGGGGGGAAAAAAGGGGGGTTTTTTGGGGGGGGGGGGAAAAAAAAAAAAAGGGGGGGGGGCCCCTTTTAAAAAATTTTTTTTTTAAAAAAAAAAAAAAAAAAGGGAAAAAAAAAAAAAAAATCCGGGGAAAAAAAAATAAAAAAAATTTTTTTCTTTAAAAAGGGGGGGGGTTTTTTTTAAAAAAAAAAAGGGGGAAAAAAACCCCCAAAAAAAAAATTTTAAAAAAACCCCCTTAAAAAAACCCAAAAAAAAAAAACCCCCTTTTTTAATTAAAAAAAAATTTTTTAAAAAAAAAAAAAAAAAAAGTTGGGAAAAAAAAAGGAAATTTTTTTGGAAAAAAAAGATTTTAAAAATTTTAAAAAAATTTTAAATTTAAAATGTGAGCCACTGTTTGGGTGCTGAGAATGGAGCCTGAGACTTCTAATAAAATAACTAGTGTTGCCATCTCCCCAGTGCCTGAATATACATTTAATTATCATAGTTAAGCATTCAGAAATCTATTTAATGGAATATATGATAAAACAAAGAAATTAACTCTAACATCATCACAACCACCAAACATTGACTATCTAAGGGTAGGAGGAGTATTGAATGACTTTTAGCTTCCATATTTGTTATTTAAGTATGATTAAATGTTTAAAAAATGATCATAAAACAATGTCTGCTTTGAAAAGCAATGCATTCAGCTCAATATTTTGAAGATTTTTAAAACAAAAATATCCACAGAAATAGGACAGTGATATAACTATAATGCTGTTTTCTTTTAGAGGATGCTAGCAAATTGTTTTCTCTTTAAGCATTTTGATTGAATTCAATGCATGTTTATCAAATATATTAGCCCTGAGTCTTATGCTCAATCCTTAATTCTTTTTTCACATTGAGAGTTTCTTATACAAAACAATCCTGTTTTTAATATCAATATATTTACTATGAAAGTTTTCACAACAAAAAATTAGTTGTTGGATAAAGTAAAGTGCAGTAAGTTATGGAAATGACTGTGCATAACAGAAGAGGTTTTAAATAATGTTCATTGAGTGAAGAATATACTTAATATATTTTAGATTTCATAATCTATTTTCTATTCTTTCTTAATATGTTGTTTCTGTATCCTGTTTTCATACATTCTTTCTCTAACATCTTTTCTAAATTTTCTCATCCACTAGACCATTATTCTTTCATTATTTCTGAAAATGTTTGGAAAGAAAATACTATATAAAATTACCAAATGATTTATCATTGCATTCCTGTTGTCAAATATATTAACATTATTCTTTCACTATTATTTGCATACTTTTAATCTCAAATCAAATATAACATTTACACAGGAAAATATATGAGGTGAAATAGATATCTGAACATCAGATGAACGTTCAGAAGAATCAAGTGAAGACATAAGTTTTCAGTAATTTTTTAAGTATTTCCAGAAAAAATTTAAATACAAAAGATTAAATATACTTATACCCTACCCTAAAATATAAAGTAGTTCATACAAGTCAATCTTCAGTAAGGAAAACCTTTTGGAAAACAATCATAGATTTCACTAATAATTTTTTTCAGAATATTCCACAAAGTTATGGGAAAATGTAAACATTGGTGGTTATTACAGATAAGAAAAATATTTATCAAAAATTATTTGCCTGATTTACCAAATACAAATATTTGACATCAGTGAAAGTATGGTTATTGGCATTGCTCGAGGTATAAATACTTAAATATATATATCAAAATTGAGCTTGGAAAAGAAGAAACATAAAACTAAATGTGAAATATAAAGGTAAATATAAAAAATTCATCTAAGCAAAAAAGAACCAGGGTTAAAAATTGATCCTATATTTCCTTATAAATATGTAACAAGAGAGCAGAAGCCAGTTGCCAGAAGTTCATGTAGGCCACCCACCAGTGGAGCTCTCCCATTCTTGGATCCCTCCAGCCCTATCCCTAATCTCTCTGTTCCTTATTGTTGTGTCCCAGCCCCCACATCATGAGGAGACCTCATGCTCAACCAGAAGCCACACTGGTCAGAAAAGCAGAAGAGGAAAAAGAAATAAACGCCCACCCAGCAAAGAAAAACACAGAAATTGGCACCTAGACCTGAAATCACTCCAAACCCAGATGCCTAAATGCCAGCATAAGAATACAATCAACAATAACCAAGTCAATATTTCTCTGGCACCCAGCTATCCTACTACATTAAACTCTGAATATTCCAATACAGCTTAAGCACAAGAAAAAGACTTTAAAATCAACTTCATGAAGGTAATATAGGTCCTTAAACAGGAGTTGGATAAATCCCATAAAAAAAAGACAAGAAAAGATAAACAATTAATAAATGAAACCTCATGAAAAGCTTCTGCAAGGCAAAGGACATTATCTAAAAAACAAAACAGCAGCCTACAGAATAGGAAAAAACTTTGCCAACCCTACATCTGACAGAGAACTAATATTATATATATGTGTGTGGTGTATGTGGTTGTGTGTGTGTGTGTGATGTGTGTGTGTGTGTGTGATTTTGATATATATATATATATATAATATATATATATATGTAAAATTGGACATCAATAAAAAATGATTCAATTAAAAATGGTTCACAGTTCTAAACAGAGAAGTCTCAACAGAGTAATCACTAAAGATCAAGAAGCACTTAAAGAAATGTTCAACATACCTAGTCATCAGAGAAATGCAAATCAAAATGTCTTTGAGAGTTCATCTTACATCCCGCCTAATGGCTAAGATCAAATGCATAAGCAACAGCTTATGCTGGAGAAGATGTGGAGCTAGGGGAACTACAAACTTGTACTGCCACTTTAGAAATCAATTTGGTGGCTCTTCAAAAACTGGGAATATATCTATTTCAATACCCAGTTGTACCATTCCTGGGAATATACTCCAAAAAAAGCTCTACCATACCACAAGGACACTTGTCCAACTATGTTAATAACAGATTTATTTGTTATAGCCGTAACCTGAAAGACCTTAAATTTCCCTCAAATGAAGCATGGATAAAGAGATTGTGGTACATTTACACAATTGAGTATTACTCAGCTATTTAATCAATGACATCAAGAAATCTGCAGGCAAATGAAAACAACTAGAAAAGATCATTCTGAGTGAAGTAACCCAGACGTAGAAAGACAACTATTTGTACTCACTCATAAATGAATATTACCTGTTAAGTAAAGGGTAACCATGCTACAATCCACAGACTCAAAGAAGCTAAGTAACAAAGCAGGGCCACTTGAATCTCACTGAGGAAAAAAATAGAATAGACATCATGTGTGGACTTTGAGAGGGGACTGTATGACGGAGGGGTAGGGCTAGGAACAGGGGGATCATGTTGCAAGAGGACAGATGGAGAGAATACCTGGAGAGACAACTAGAATCAAGGAAAGAGAGGGACACTCTAGGACAAGCTAGAAACCTAGGGTAATGAAAACTCCAAAGAATCTATGAGGCTGACCTTAGCTAATATCCCCAGTAATAAGGCATACAGAATCTGAACTGGCTGTCTTCCATAATCAGGCAAGTTTCCCAGTAGTGAGACTGGGACATCAATCAAGCCACAGACCCTTTGTTGTACAATCTGTTCCACTTGAAAAATGTGCTGGGGCAATGGTGGTGCAGAACTTAAGGCAGTGGTCAACCAACGACTCGTCTAATTTGAGGCCCATGCCTGGAGCACTGCCTGATGCTTAGATGACCAGGAACTGGAGTCTAGATAGCCTAAAGACCTAGAGTAGAAAGAAACATTACTGACCATAAAACAGAAAAAAAATCAATAAAATGATTCCTAGCAATATTCTGCTATACTTATAGATTAGAGCCTAGTCCAGTTTTTATCAAAGTGGCTGCCTCTTGTACGTCTTATGCAGAGGGGAAGGGATGCAGAGACCCACAGCCTAACATGTGGAGAAAGAGCCCAGGTTGGAAGTCTTCATCCTTTATCAGGTCCCTTCCCCCAGAGCTTAGTAATTGCTTTAGCATTTCCTTCAGCCATTGAAGGACTTGGAGGCACCAGACCATGGGAAGAGCAAAACCAAATCAACTAAGCCTGGCTCATGAAGACTCATAGAGACTGATGTGGTAATTGAGGAGCCTGAATGGGTCTGTGCTATGTCCTCTGCCATAAATATACGTATGTCATATATACGTTATGATTGTTGTTGGCCTGTTTGGGGGAGGGAATTTCTGACAGTGGGAATGGAGATAGGAATCTGACTCTTTTGCCTACTTTTAGGATCCTTGTGCTCCTGCTAGATTGCCATGTCCAGCCTTGATGTGCAGTTTTGTGCCTGGTCTTATTGGACTTCGTTATTCCATTCTTGGTTGATATCTCTGTGAGGCTGCTTTTTATTTTTTTTTTTTTCCAGAGAAGAATGGGGTGTGTATCCAGAGAGGATACTGAGGAATCATTTCAGTGTAGATGAATTGTATGAGAGACAAATGAATAAAAATTTTAAGTAAATATATAGCAAATAACATTTATTGCTTTAGTATTTCCTCCAGCCATTCAAGTTTGATTCTGACTGATGGGAATCAAGTTGGCTATTCCATTTACCGAAACTATTTTTAAGTTGGTAAAATGGATTAATAGCTGTTTGCAACACTGACATTCTATCAGAGTCCATAGTGATATTTTACTATCTGTTCACATCTTGACAAACTTCTCTGTTCCATTCATGTGTCGCTGTGCGTGTATGTGTGTAAATGTGTGTAGTTATGTGTCTCTCTGTGTGTATATAAATGGATGTTCATGTGTCTGTGGTTATGTGTCTCTCTGTGTATTTGTATGTGTTTATGTGTTTGTGAGTATATGTGTGTGCATGTGTGTATGTAAATGTGTCTGTATGTGTATATGTGTACCTGTTTGTGTGCCTATGTGTGTTCCTGTGGGTGCATGTCTATATATCTCTGTGTCTGTATGTGGGCCTATGAGTCTGTATGTGTCTGTATGTGAGCCTTTATGTATGTGAGACTATTTGTGTCTGTGTATTTATGTGTGTTTCGCTGTATCAGTGTATGTGTGTATGAGTATGCATATGTGACTTAGTGTATGTCTATGTATGTTTGGTTGTATGCTTGTGTGTCTTTTTGTTCCTGTGTCTGTGTGTCTGTCTGTGTGTGTCTGTTTGTATGCCTATATGTATCTGTGTCTTTGTCTGTGTATGTATGTGTGGGAATCTGTTTGTATGTGTATATTTGAGTGTGTATTTGTGTATATCTATGTGTGTGTATGGCTAAATTTTGTGTTATTGTTGTAATTTTGTGTAAATGTTTGTGTGTTCATTTGTCTGTGTGTTTCTTTATATGTCTATATGTGTGTGTGACTTTGTGTTCCTGTGTTTGTGTTTTTCTCTGTGTTGTTATATGTGTGTATGTTTGTGTGGTTTTTGTATATATGAATATTTGTCTATGTGAACATTTGTTTGTGTTTTTGCATACATGTATCAGTGTGTATGTCTGTCTGTCTGTCTGTGTCTATGTGAACATTTGTTTGTGTGTTTGTATATGTGTATCAGTGTGTATGTCTCTCTGTATGTGTGTGTCTTGTGTGTGATATGTTGTGTGTCTGTGAGTTTATGTGTATTTATTGTTGTGTGTGTGTCTGTTTGCATGTTGTATATGTCTGTGTATGTATGTGTTTATGTGTTCGTGTGTATCTATGTGTTGTCTGTGTGTATGTGTTTGTGTGTGTGGTATGTGTGTGTGTGTGTGTGTGTGTGTGTGTGTGTGTGTGTGTATGACCAAGTCTAAAAGATTTTCAGGGTGTGAAGAAAAAAGAACTGGAGAAACAGAAATGAAAAGGAAATGAGAAAGAGAAAATGAAAGTTTTGAGAAAATAAAATACATGTTTCTTAGTACATATAACAACTAGAACTTTTGAAAAATCTATCTTGATTAACTATGTATTTTATTTTATTTATATTCAAGATAAAAGTCAGAGTTGTCAACAAATCACCAAACACAGGCCAAAGCAATTCCTTGCCATGTCACTAATGTCAAATTTTTACAGGTGTCTTTTACCTTGAGTCCCGAAGGTTTCCAGAAGCCACATGATTTCCTCATGTAGTTGAAAATGAAGCCATTGTGAATCCAAATAGAAATGAACCTTCAAAAGAGATGTCAAATGTACAGCTTGCCACTGTTGTTGGGCCAATTTTCCTTATGCTGGGTCAGTGACCTCAGTGCCCAGGACTGTCAAGTAAGATGGTCTGAGCGACAACAGTTTTCCCAGAACTTTTGAACCTGGCTCAGACAGGAGACCTGGTGTGCCCCATGAACTGCATAGCAATGGAGTCAAGAAAATGGGCAGTTGCCAGGGGATTTTGCTGAGCTTTTTGACTAGCCATTTTATATTATCTTTCACCTCATTGGTGATGAATATAAATCCATCTATAGAATTAGAGAGCTGGATTGATTGGTCTTAAAAGTCCTAACTTGGTTCCAAGTTATCACAGCTTTATTTACTGTCTTGTGATATCATATCAATATGATCTTGTAACATTTCTGCACATTACTATGGGAGCAGTAAGAAATTTTTAACCACCGATTTAGAAAATTACCTGGAAGGAATTATCTCTAAACCTGTTTTGCTTTTACCTCTCAGGTTTTAAAAATCTATATAAAAATCTAAAATTCAATAAAATCATCATTGAACTTTATTCACAGAGAATAAAATAATAAATATTTTTCCACAGTATTTGATACAGATGGAGTATGTGTTTTGGATAGCCTCAGCCTTGTATTTTGATCCTAGTTCCCAGTGGATAGCCCAAGCCTTGTATTTTGATCCTAGTTTCACTTTCCTGGGAGAGACTGCAGAGGATGATTGAATCTGTACACAGGATGACGTCTTGTAAACCTTCTGTCCAATTAAAACCTGTAAAATAAGGCTAGAGCCAGAGATTGGGCAGTATAAGGGAAGGGAAGAAAAAGGCTTAGGGGAGGAGAGAGTGAGAGGAATTCATATAAAAGGTAGAGCAGAAGAGAGACAGAGGAAGAACCAAGAGGAAGTCTAAGCAGAAGGAAGTCGGCAGTAGAAGGAAGCCTGCAGTAGAAGGAAGCCAACAACGGAGGAGCGGAGGTGAAAGGACAAGCATGCGGCCTGGATAAATCACAAGTTATAAGGGATCTCATAACTGGGGATTAGAGTAGTGTAGTGGTAAATCTGCCCAATCTAGGTGTCCTGTTTTGTGTTTTCCTTTACTGGTCTGCTTGGGTAGGAGATCTTACAGCAACAAATTTGGCAGTTTAAACAATTACCACTACAAGTATGAGATACTGTTCTACTCATATGAAAATGCCGGCTAGTTTTATTTATGCTTTGTAAAACCCAGCTTGTGAGTATGGCAGTGGACTTATGCAGGAACCAAACCATAGGACTACATATTAATGTGTTTATCTAGTTATACAGATTGGACTTAAGACCAGAGTATGAGTTAAACAAAAGAATTACATAATTACTCTCCAGTGAATACTTCTGTGGACTTTGCTTTCAAGAAGTTAGCATTTAACAAGAAATCATGATGTGGAATGGTTGCAGATGCTTCTGAGCTGAGGCAGAAGGATTGCAACAAATCAAGGTCAGCACTGATGACATAGAAGGTAACATCTCAGTCAGTGTATTAATTAATAAATTAATTATAATAAATAAATAGCAAAATATATTTATGTCAACAACTTCTTTAAACTTTGTATCAAAAGAAGGTTAAAGAAAATTTTCACGCAGTCCCTCATCTGTGCAGCACACATTGAAACACTTCTTTACATAGCCTGCAGTCCGATCTGTGTCAGAACACACTGAAACACTTTCCATCACTTACACAATTCCAGTTCTTTGTCAGAGAGGCTGAAATAGAGCCAGCACATGAAGTTCTCTAGCCTGACCTAGATGAATCCACACTCACATGCTCCAGTTCTACTCCTAGGCAGCAGAGAATTTGACATAGAGATACATATACAAAAATTAAAGGAATGCAAGAAGAGATTGCAGGTTCCTGCAGCCATAGCCTGGAAATAAAACAGAACATTCACACAGATTCACATAGGACTGAGTGTGTTTTGTGTTATTTGCTACACAGTAAGAGTCAGAGTAGCAGAGATTTTTCCAAAGACATAACTAGATAGAAAATGACAAAACAGACTTTTAGAGACTATAATCAAGATAAAGGTCTGCCTTAGAATTCCTATTGTTGTAATGAAACACCATGACCAAAGCATCCTGGGAAATAAACGGTTTATTTGGCTTGTGCTTCTGCATCATTAAAGGAATCAGTACAGGAACTCCAAGGGCAGGAACTGGGAGGCAGGAGCTGAGGCAGCAGTCATGGAGAAGTGTTGCTTACAAGCTAGCTTCTCATGTCTTCCTCAGCCTGCTTCTGAACAGAAAAGAGGACCAGCATCCCAGTGATGGCATTTCCCATAGTAGGCCTACCCCCATCAATCACTAATTTTTAAAAACTGCCCTACAGGCTTGTCTACAGCTCCGATCTTATGCAGGCATTTTCTCAATTGATGCTCTCTCCTGTCTGATGATTCTAACTTGGGTCAAGTTGACACAAAAGTAAGTAAGTAAGTACCTTGAATAAAGAAATTGAATTTAGAGAAATTTAGAGGATTTAAAGCAATGGGGCACCATGCTCTCAGAGGACTACCATAGGTTATTTTTAAAAGAAAGAAACTGTCTAATATTTTACCTTTAGCTAATTATTCATGTATAATTTTATAGAAGTAGTTAAACATGTATAACCCTCAGAATCATGTTCAATTATTTGAATTACCTTTGCTAACATTGGAAAACCATAAATAGCAACATTTTTGTTTCTTCCAAAATCAAAATGTCTGACAAGCAATTAACAATCTTTAGCATTTTTTCATGCATTCGGCACAGAAAAATTTGAGTTCTGGAACTCTTTCTTTAAGGTGTTCACAAAATACAAAGTTGGAACACAAGGAATTCTTCATAATATTGTTTAAGGCACATTTGTTCACCAGAAAAAAAATCCTGGAAAGCTTTCAATGTGCCCGGCAACGTATCTGCTGTTTAAAAGAATAATTAAATACCATTTAAAGGAGTGTTAGTTATTTATGGTTCAGGCATATGATGAGTTATTTTCTAGTTATTAAACTGATGTTTATAGATAGTTTAATGACAGAAAAATGCTAATGAGTGAAAATGTACTTATAAAATAGCACTTACCATATTATCTAGGATATGTAAAAATGCATTAAAACTGAGAAATATGCCAAAATATAAACAATTTGCCTTTTTGTGGTACAAAAATGAATGTTTTTTTCTTTTTGTACTACATTTCACAAACAACTATTCATTAAATTATCATTAACATACAGCTAGAGCTTCGATAAACTAATACTATTAGAACCTGAGTCAGCTGACCTGTAGGGGTTTGATTGAAGTCTGGCATGGTCTCCAGACAGCTTCTCTAGTCTCACTTCCCTAGAATGGCAGCAGCTGGATTCTGTGGATAACTTGCATTGTCTTATAGGTTGCCTGCTCTATGATTTTTATTGTGTAGAATTTGCATGTAGCTATTTAAGTTTGAGGTTTTTATCAATTTTGACACATATTTACGCAAATGCAGTCATTATTCTACTGAAGTCTAGAATATTTTTTCTGATTATCAAAAGTTGCCTTGCATTTTTCTTCTTTGAAGATATATCTTAGCCCTATGCCTGGCACCAAATGGCAACTGGTCTGCTGTTTCATGCTGTCAATTCTATTCCCTTGGCAAATTTCATACAAATGGAATGGTAGAATAAATGTCCTTCTTGCTTGACTTGGCTCACACACAGTTTTGAGTCTATTCTATCCTTGCTACATGCTCCTGTATGAGATTCCATTACAGATAGTTTTTAACTGTTTTTCATTTGTCTGTTTTGAAGACCCAATCTCAAATTTATTGGGTAAAATTTTCATCCAACTGTGGCTATTGTAAATGCTCTATCTTGCTGGGAATAATGTTATGTGACTGTAATTCTGGCATTCAAAATGCCTTGAATTTGAACTACCAACCTTCCAAGTGCTGGGATAAAACATTACTGGCAGGGTAACAGGCCCAGCAAAGCAGAACATTTATAGCTACAGCTGGAACAAAGTAGTGTAGATCAATAGAAGAAAATATAAGCAAAGTATTACATATGAGCATAATGTGGATACTACTCAGCATTTCAAAAGCATTGAGATGTTGAGGGGACAAGCAGACACAACTTTGACCCTAACCAAGAAGCTATCTGCAATTGGCAACACTCGAACGGAAAAATTAGTTACCTCAATGAAGTCTCATTTGTTATACAAACCGTACTTAAGGAAGATCTGAGGCCCTATTATATCAGAAAATTTTCTACAAACACTTTCAATGTTATCATAAACTTTTTTCTATGTCAATCTTGAATTTCATCAAAAATCTTTGTAGAAACAATTTCAATTTTTTCATACATTTTTTTCTATATCTGATGCCCAACAGAAAAGAAACTCAGTGGTATTTTTGTAGAAATTTTTGTGTCATTTTTTAGAGTCATTTCCTTTTTGTCAAAATGATCTTTTGCTTGCATATTATGTTTTCTGATTTTGTGGTTTATGGGTTTTGTTGATTGTGTGTGTGTGTGTGTGAGAGAGAGACAGAGAGAGAGAGAGAGACAGACAGAGACAGAGAGACAGAGACAGAGAGACAGAGAAACAGAGACAGAAACATGGAGACGAGAGAGTCAAAGAAAGAAAGCAAGCAAGAAAGAAGAAAGTAAGAAATCAAAAAAAGTAAGAAAACAGGAAAGCAAGCAAGAAAAGAAGGAAAGGAAGGATGGAAGAAGAAAGGAAAGAAAGAAAGAAAGAAAGAAAGAAAAGAAAGAAAGAAAGAAAGAAAGAAAGAAGAAGAACAAGATTTCCTGTATATTTTTCTTTATTGGTTTGGTTTTTATACCCTTGTTTGTTTTGTGGTGGATATTATTTGTTTGCTGGCTTACTTTCTTGCTTGCTTGTATTTCTTTTCTAAAGAAAGGCTGTGGAGATTTGGAGAGTCAGGGATGATCTGGGAGGAGTTGATAGACAGGAAACTATGATCAGAATATATTACATTAAAAAAGTCAGTGAAAAGAGTATACATGGAAGGATCCATGGCTTCAGCTACATATGTAGCAGAGGATTGTGTTATCTGACATCAATGGGAGGGAAGGCCTTTGGTCATGTGGAGGCTTGATGCTACTAGAGTGGTGAGGCAGGAGTGGGTAAGTGGGTGGAGGAGCACTCTGATACAGGCAAAGGGGAGAGGGGAGAGGAGATAGGGGTTGGAGGGTTTGTGGAGGGGTAACCAGGAAGGAGGATATCATTTGAAATGTAAATGAATAAAATGAGTAACAGAAAACTCAGTGAAACATGTGTGCATAAAATTGTCTTCTCAATAATAATAAAAAAGCAAAGATGTTAAGTATGTAATTTGAACAAAAAGTTACAAAAGTAACTTTTATAGGTTTGTTGTAACATATGTATACATATTATTCAGTACAAATATTTTAAATGCATTTAGTTTTAAATAAGCTTCATCGGTTTAATTGTCACAGAGTGTTCAATTAAAAAGCATATGTGTCTGTTTTCATTTTAATACTGTTTATATTGACAAAGGAAGTATTACGTTGGTTAAAACAATCAGAAAACTGAAATAAACATTTATTACAGAAAATCTCATATACATTAAATGAAGTACCAAACTCCTACCGTGTAGCCCCCCACTACTCTCTGGTGGAAATCTTTTTGAAACTCCAATAGTTAGAAATAAAATTGTTTCAGGTTTTTTTTTTTTTATATGAAACTCTAGCCCTGAACACAGAATTAGACATGGTCCCTACTCCCTGGGTTTCAGAATCCACAATGCCAGATTAATTTTCGTTCTATTCAGTTCTATATTATACCACGTATTTGGCAGAAGCATGTTTATTATTGCTGAGATAGACTCTTGTGCCCTGATATACTACTGAAAGTTCACAGTTCTTTGAAAAACCAAGGCCTTGGGCATGCTGGCAGGCAAGGAAAATAACACACACATGTACCATAAAATCAGACTTCTGTGTGGAGTGGAATTCTAATAATGGACTGCCTTTTTCTAGTCAATATTTAGTAAAGCTTCCAGAAACAGTTAACAGTCCAATTTATGTATAACCCATGAAATTCTATAACCTAGCACAATATCTGAAACATTGTAAACATTTGTTGCCTGGGAAGCAATAAAGTATGTAGTTAAGACAGAACATTGAGGACACCAGTAACCATTTGTGGTTTATAAAAATCTATGTTTTCAAGTCCATGATGGAATCCTCTTAGAACACTTTGAACACTTTTTTCTGATTTCTTTCCAAGGGGACAATTTTTTTACTTATAAAGAGGAAGAAATTAATGTATCATAAGAATTCACTTGTTTGGACAAAAAGAATATGATAAATTTTACATATTGGAAAATAGTATATCTCAAATATTGAGCTAAGTAAATGAATTGTTCTATCCAATAGAATTTGTTTAGATACATACTATGTATCATTTGTAATGATATTTGAATTATTCAGAAAAGCCCCCAGAACCCATATATCTTACATTCTAATGCAGGATTCATATGTTTGAGGTAGTAGAAAAGGAAGTACAAAAATGTACAATTAAGTTAATATGTAATATGTCTGTTTATTTGTCCTATATTTATTCATTTGTAGCTTAGATATTTTTAGTTGTGGATATTGCAAGTTGAGTGTGTATTCCAAATTTCCTAAAATTCATTTTTAAGCAGGGTAATAATTTAACTCAGAATAATCTAACTGGGTTTCTTCACATGTATATTTGAATAAAGGCCTGAGAAAACAATATGTACTCTCAAAAATTATAACAAAAAACAGAAAGATGGTGCATAGGAAAGGACTTTAGAAGGAAGTAGGTGTCTGTGTAAAGTCTAGGGATTGTTTACCATGTATCTCTCTCTATGGAAAATGTAGCTGACAAAGACCTACAGCTACTATGCTGTAAAATCTCATGTGTCATTGACACAGTCCCAACCACTACTCTCAAACTGTGATGGAACATGGTAGGGAAAAATAAATGGTGAACCTCATGCTGGTTTGAATAAGTATAGCACCATTGGCTCATATGTTTGAATGCTTGACCCATAGGAAGTGGCACTATGAGATGTGCTCCTGTTGGAGGAAGTGTGTCATTGTGAAGGTGGGCTTTATGGTCTTATATATGCTCAAGACATGCCCAATGGCAGGGTCTCCTGCTACCTATGGTTCAAGATGTAGAACTCTCTTGGTACCTCCAAGACCACACCTGCCAGCTTACTTTCATACCTCTTACATTGATGATGATGGGCTAAAACCCTGAAACTATAAGCTAGCCCCAATTAAAACTTTTCTTTTATAAGAGTTATCATGATCACAGGGTCTTTTCCCAGCAATAGAAGCCCTAACTAAGACAAACCTTTTAGAATTATGGGATATTCCTCTGTCCAGGTTTGTGTTGCAGAAGTGCTGATATCCTAACTGAAACCTTCCTCATCATCTCAGTCAGAGGCATACTTCTATTTCATTTATTTATTGACCTGTCTCTGTACCAATACCATGCAATTTTTATCACTATTGCTCTGTACTACAGCTGAGATCAAGGACAGTGATTCCCCCAGAAGTTCTTTTATTGTGGAGAATTATTTTCACTATTCTGGTTTGTTGTTGTTGTTGTTTGTTGTTGTTGTTGTTTTTCCATATGAAATTGAGAATTGCTCTTTTCGTGTCTGTGAAAAACTGTGTTGGAATCTTGATGGGGATTGTGTTGAATCTGAAGACTGCTTTTGGTAGGATGGGCATTTTTACTATATTAATCCTACCAGTCCATGATCATGGGAGATCTTTCTATCTTCTGAAGTATTTTTCTATTTCCTTCTTCTTAAACTTGAAGTTCTTGTCATAAAGATCTTTTACTGCTTGGTTGGAGTTACATCAAGATATTTTATATTATTTGTGACTATTGTGAAGGGTATTGTTTCCCTGTTTTCTTTCTCAGCCCATTTATCATCTGTATAAAGGAAGGCTACTGATTTGTTTGAGTTAATTTTATAATTAGCCACTTTGATGAAGTTTTTTCTACCAGCTGTAGAAGTTCTCTGGTAGAATTTTTGGGGTTGCTTAGGTAGGTATACTATCATATCATCTGAAAATAGTGATACTTTGACTTCTTGTTTTCCTATTCATGTCTACTTGAACTTTTTTGTTGTCTTATGTCTCTAGCTAATATTGATCTAGCTAGAATATTGAGTACTATATTGAATACATATGAAAAGAGTAGGCAGCTTTGTCTTGTCCCTGATTTCAATGGTATTACTTCAAGTATCCCTCTATTTAATTTATATTGGCTATTAATTTGCTATATATTGCTTTTTTATGATTAGGTAAATGCCTTCAATTCCTGATCTGTCCAAGATTTTTTAACATGAAATGGTGTTGTATTTTGTCAAAGGCATTTTCAATGTCTAATGAGATTATCATATGATTTTTTTCTTTGAGTTTGTTTACATAGTAGACTACATTGATGGATTTCTGTATATTGAACCATCCCTGCATCCCTGGGATGAAGCCTACTTAATTATGATGAATGTTCTAGGATTTGGTTTGTCAGAATTTTGTTTAGTAGTTTTCCATTGATATTCATAAGTAAAATTGGTCTGAAGTTCTTTTTCTTTGTTGGGTCTTTGTGTGGTTTAGGTAACAGAGTATCTGTAGCTTCGGGGAATTAATTAGGTAGTGTTCCTTCTGTTACTATTTTATGGAATAGTTTGAGGACTGTTGGTATTAGCTCTTCTTTGTAGGTCTGGTAGAATTCTGCACTAAAACCATCTGGTCCTGGCTTTTATCAGTTGGGAGGTTTTAATGACAGCTAATATTTCTTTAGAGATTATCCAACTGTTTACTTAGTTTACCTGCTCTTGATTTAACTTTGTTTCATGGTATCTGTCTGGAAAATCATCCATTTCATCTAGATTTTTCCAGTTTTGATAAGTAAGATTTTGTAGTAAGATCTGATGATATTTTTTGAATTTCCTCAGTTTTTGTTGTTATATCTCTCTTTTCTTTTCTGATTTTGTTAATTTGGATACTGTCTCTGTACCCTTTAGTTAGTTTGTCTAATGGTTGTTAAATTTCTCAAAGAACCAGCTTTTGGTTTTGTTGATTCTTTGTATAATTCTCTTTGTTTGTAACTGGTTGGTTTCAGCTCTGAGTTTGACTATTTCATGCTGTTTACTCCTCTTGGGTGTGTTTGCTTCTTTCTGTTCTAGACCTTTTAGTTGTGCTGTTAAATTGCTTGTATGAGATCTCTCCAATTTCCTTATGAAGGCACTTAGTACTATGAATTTTCCTCTTAACACTACTTTCATTGTGTCCCATAAGTTTGAGTATGATGTGTCTTCATTTTCATTGCATTCTATAAAGTCTTTATTTTCATTTTATTTCTTCCCTAACCAAGTTATCATCGAGTAGAGAGCTGTTCAGTTTCTATGACTGTAGGCTTTTTTATGGTTAATGATGTCTAGACTTTTTCATGCTGTCATGGGATTTACAATGTTCTTATATCTGCTGAGGCTTGTTTTATGCCTGATTATATGGTCAATTTTGGAGAAGGTTCCCTGAGGTACTGAGAAGAAGGTATATTATCTGGTTTTAAGGTGAAATGTTCTGTGGATATCTGTTAAATCCATTGGGTTCGTAACTTCTATTAGTTTAACTGTGTCTCTATTTAGTTTCTATTTCAATGACTTGTCTATTGGTAAGTGTGGGGTGTTGAAGTCTCTGACTATTATTGTGTGTGGTTCAATGAGTATATAGTATCCTTCCCTGCATCTCTTGATAACTTTTAGTTGAACGTCTACTTTATTAGATATTTAAATGGCTACTTCAGCTTGTTTCTTGGAACTGTTTGCTTGGAAATCCTTTTCGAGCCTTTTACCCTGAGGTAATGTCTGTCTTTGCCATTCAGGTGTGTTTCTTGTATGCAGCAAAATGATAGATTTTGCTTGCATATCTAGTCTGTTAGTTCATGTCTTTTTATTGGGGAACTGAGTCCATTGATGTCAAGAGTTATTAAAGACAAGTGGTTGTTAGTTGCTGTTATGTTTGCTGTTATAGATGGTATTAAGTGTGTGATTCACTCCTTTTGGGTTTGTTGTGAGACTTTCAATTTCTTGTTTTTTCTTTGGTATAGATACCCTTCTAGAATCCTCTGTAGGGCTGGATTAGTAGAAAGATATTGCTTAAATTTAGTTAAGTTCAAGCACTTCCACCCACCTATTTTTGTCTGACTTCCTTCTTTCTTCTTTGTAGTTTTCACTCATTTTCATAACAATTCATAGCCCAAGTTAGAAATGCTTCCAAGAAAGTACATTTTGTTCTTACTAAAGACATTGCTGGCATTAGAAAGAGTTGTTCAGCCGGGTGGTGGTGGTGCACGCCTTTAATCCCAGCACTTGAGAGGCAGAGGCAGGCGGATTTCTGAGTTCGAGGCCAGCCTAGTCTACAGAGTGAGTTCCAGGACAGCCAGGACTACACAGAGAAACCCTGTCTCAAAAAACCAAAAAAACAAAAAACAAACAAACAAACAAACAAAAAAACAAAACAAGAAACAGTTGTTAAATAGTAATGAATGCCCCGGTGCTGTCCAGTAGCTGAGAGTCCATGCCTTTGGAAGGCTTCAAAAGAAGTTCTCCTGTTTCCTTGAGCTTTTATTTTCAGTGTTTGCATAAAACTCTTAGAACCCTCTTTAAAGAATGAAAATGATTGTCCTAAAGTGCTGTATTAACACCGTAAAAAACAGCTGTTTTTTGGTGTCTTACAATCAGGTTATCCTTTTGTTTACATTTTTAAATGTTTTTCTTCACAAAAAGCCTAAGATAATCTTAAATTTGTCAGTATTGTTAAACACTCTGATTCATCAATATCAAAATGAACGTTCACACACACATACACTCACATACACAAACAACACAAACATAATTGCTTTCAGTTCTTTTTCTGTTGCTATGTTAAGAGTTTTCTGATTCACACCTGAAAAAGTATAGTGTAATTTGTTTTGAAGTAACTTGTCACAGAATGTTCCTAAGGCTAGTAATTTACTATCAGGAAGGGTAAAATGTTAGAAATCATTCTTCCTTGGGTCTTCATCAAGAGAAGCAGAAAACACAACAAGAAGAGAAAGTACATTTTTTCTGCATGAAGCATAACTTTTATTCCCAGTTTCCATGTATCTGCACATATCTTTTTTCAGTTTCACTTAGGCTGTAATGGAAAGGAGTGTGCAGTAACCAGATGGTACTGGAACTCAGTCGAAATTCACCTCATTTATCAGATACCATTGCCAAGGGAAACTCCAAGTCAAAAGTATCTAAGTATATTTATTTTGCAGAGTGTTGTGAGGACAAAACCTGCTCTTTATCTACATATAGTTAAAATAAAAATTTTAAAATGCTATGAAAACACTGTGTGAATTTTTGTAATCTTAACCATTATTAATGCAACAGTAGGTTGTATCAAATGCTTTATTTTTAAAAATTTGAAGAGTTTATCACTTTTGCTGCCTGAAAAAATTGTCACTTTTGAAGCTGCTTTACTAAATAACATTTGAGGTCAGCAAAGACTTCCTTAATTGTAAATCTTAATGTAAAGTTCATTTTTCTATCCCTCTCCTAAGGCTTAATCAGTGACACCTCCTTTACTCCTTTAAGGATGTATTTCTTTATATTTTATGTGTATATGTGTATACCTGCATGACTGTATGGACATCATGCATGTGTTGGTGTAGGTGGAGGTCAAAAGAGGGTATCAGATCATCTGGAGCTAGAACTATGAAATAGCTACTGTGAGCTATTTGAAGTGGGTGCTAAAAACAGATTGCACATTCTCTGCAAAATCAGCCAGCTCTTTTCACCTCTGAGTCATCTGTCCAGATTCTCCTTTATTAAAAGCCTTTTCATTTGACTGATTTATTCCAGTCTTATTGCCTGGTCTTTAGTGCTTGAATCTGTGTTTGCCTCTGACTATTTATCTGTAAACATGTACTGCTGTAGATACATCTAGAAGTCTCACTGCATCTTAACCTTTCTACAGATGGCCTCAAGTAGCCCAGCCTAACAAAGAGAAAATAGTGGGAAAATTCTTGCTTTAAGCTATGATGTTTTGAGGTGGTTTGTTTTATATTAATAAAACATGTTTAAGTTTTTCTATATCTGTTAATATATATTTTAAATATGAATTTATAGCATTTACACAAAGTAACATTGTAAATTGTACCTTATCATTTTATTATAGTAATATATTTTATGACAGTAAAATTCTTTCAACATCATTAATATAGTTTCAGTCTTTTAATTTTGATGTGCACACATTATCACTTAAAAAGTGTCTTTGTTATTGGATAGCAAAGATATATCCATTTAAGGTGTTACATTCAATATATCTTGTGTCTTTTTTGTAGATAAATAAAACATAATGCTGGACCTGTAAGTCTCAGTTACATCTTTTATTTCATTTATTCTGTGAGTGACTATACAAAGCAAACAAGCAAGCAAACAAACAAACCTGCTGAATTAGATCAAACTGTATACTTTAAAGATGCTCTAATCTCAGAATGCAAATCAGAGGATGTGTTATGTTGAGGATGATACCTCCCTGCATGGGACAGCTCAACAAACCAGCTGAAGAAGGACAGATCATTATCACACTAGCTGACTAAACACCTTGATGATGAAATGGACATTTTCTGAAGAAGAGATGATCAGGACTATAGTTTTGAATGATCATTACATCAAGGCCATATGAACATCTGGATCTTCATAAGGACATTCTGACTATTCAGTATATTGATTGATAATTGTTTCTTTTGTAATAGTTAAACTATGTACAATTTTTAGCTTAAATAGCAAGGGAGAAGCTATAAAGAAATTTTAATCCAGCAACATGGCTTCTCTGGCAAGCACTTCACATTCAAAGATTTCTAGATCTGTGTGATTCAGCTGGAATGACACATCTTTAATTCCTCAGGCTGGAGCACAGACATGCCCTTACTACCCATGTTTAATCCCAAACAATGTAGGTAAGGTTAGTTTGTGTAGAAGGAAGCAGCTATGTTCCTTTGAGGGGCAGACAAAGTAATGAATCAGGAAAAGATTTGACAGAATGACTCAAAGATGGGATAAGTCCAACTCTCAAGAGGATGAGAGAGAGAGAGAGAGGAGAGAGAGAGAGAGAGAGAGAGAGAGGAGAGATCTCACAGGTGAAGACAGAACGAGCCAGAATATGAGAACATAGTGCCAAGGTTAATAGGCATCCAAGCAGAGTAATTCAGTAAGAAGCTGAGAGAAGCCAGTTGGAATCCATCAGCTTGGAGATGTGTTTAAGCCAGAAGAGCTGAGCTTAACCAGCCAGCCAGAGTTCAGAAAGAACTAGAAAGAGTGAACTTATTCAGTAGTAAGCCTCTGAAATGACAATTACAGCTGGTGAATTACAGTTGTACTTACATGTGTCAGATGAATTATTATCTATTCCTAGACACTGTTTCTATTATGGCTAGTAAGAACAGGTGTTGGTATAAATGCTATTCAGATATCTAAATAATTTCCTCTAATTCTTAAGTGGTTATTTCCCAAGCCAGAACATTTTTCTCACTTAAACCCAGTGGCTAGGACACTCTTGATTACCCCAAGGGCATCCTCTGCTGATCTCTGACATTTTCTCTGTGCTTATCTGGCTCTCTGCATCCATTCCACTGACAGAAGTACAGCTTTGTTATCTTCCATCTCTAAGCACAAGGGCAGACGCTATATTTCCTTTTCGTGTTTCATTACCTACAAACTTTCTTTCAGCAGTAAAGTAGACCAATTCATTGAGTTCACTTTTTTTATTATTATTATTCTTATTTTCCTGGAATCAGTGTCAGGCAATGTCTTTAAAACTACTTTCAAATACATTTTCCAGTTTTTGAATATTTTATGCAGGAAGGTGATTGAGAAACCCTATGAGTCCAGAATAAATTTTATCTCATTAAAAAAAATTAGTCACTCAGCTTACAATTTTACTTTCAGTAAAAGTGGTTACTATTAATTTATGCTATGAATTAGATGAAGACAAGGATAACTGAAACTCTTCTATTTTCTGTTCTAGAATCTGAATTGTTCTTATTCACACTGAATTCAAATAAATCAATAGAAATGCAAGTTAGTTAGTCATTATGCTTGAATAAGGAAAAATACAGTGTTTTCATTACTTATAACTTTTTTTACTGGGCCTATAATTCTGGTGTTTGTAAGGCAGAGAGAATAGGTCTGTAGAGCAAAATATCTAACTATACTATCATTTTCAAAGATTAGTTTTGGGTTCAGTGGAGAGATGCTACTTCTGTGAATATGATGAAGACTGATTTAAAAAGACAGCATCAACATCAGGTATTCACACATAAATCACAAATATACACCTATACACACATGTATATCACACACATACAGAGAGAGAGAGAGAGAGAGAGAGAGAGAGAGAGAGAGAAGAAGGAGGAGAGGAGGAGGAGGAAAGAGAGAGAGGGAGAGAGAGAGAATTAAATATATTTTTCTTTTTTATTGGGTATTTTATTTATTTACATTTCAAATTTATTTTATGAGCATTGGTGTGGGGTTTTTTGCCTGTGAAAGAGTGTTAGATCATCTGGAACTGGAGTTATAGATAGCTATGAACTGCCATCTGGGTGCTGGGAATTGAAACTAAGTCCTAAGGAAGAGGAACCACTGCTCTTAAATGCTGAGCCATCACTTCAGATTGTGTTTGATTATTTTTAATATGAGTTGAGATTTTGTTGTCCTTATAATGTCCATATGTGAGTGTAGAGATATATCATATGTCTAAACATACATCCCTGATGTAGAGCTGCAGGAAAAATTTTCCCTTCTGTTAAAAGTTTTTATACTAAAATGGTTTTCAAGCAGAAAAGTCTTGCTCACATTTTGTTAACTCTCTGTAATAAAACAGATTAAAAGTAGACAAAAGAATGAAACATTATCAAGGCAACCATATGTCCTGCTACGTGGGAAACCGAGACAGGTGGGTTGTACAGTAGTAAGTCTTACCTGAATCATGTAACAATATCTTGCCTGGAAAACAACAGAAGAAATAATCAGCAAGCATTTCAGATAAATGCTACACCCACAATTTCTACATCACCTTTACCCCAGCATTTTGCAGGCAGGACAAATTGTAGGTCAAATGTTATGTGACTAGGTGGTATCACAATCTTTCCACTAGAATTCTTGCATGGTTACAGGAAATGACTAATTCAGGCTCCATAACCCCAGTGCCGGGAGTCTTAGATAAGGTCACCTTCATAGATTCCTGGGAGTTTTCATTGCACTACATTTGTTTCTAGTACCCAAAATGCCCCCTATTCCACTTGTCATTCCCAGTACTCTCTCTGACCTAAGTCCTTTGTACCTATGTTACATTGTGTAGCTTGGTCTTGTAGAAGTCCTAAAACTAGTATGAGGGGCTGCTTCTGACTCTTTTCCAGCTTTTGAGATACTTTTTCTCATACTAGATTATCAATCTAGCCCTAATAAGAGAGAGGGTGCCTAGTCTTACCACAACTTGATATGCCACATTTGGTGGATATCCATGGGGGATTTGCTCTTTTCTGAATAGAAATGGAGGAAGAGTGGAGGGGCAGAGAAGAGATCAGAGGGAGAGGTTAGGAGGAGAGGAGGGAAGGAAAACTACCATCAGGATGTAAAAAATAATAATAATAAAAATTCTTGAGGCTATTCAGTCTATATCCCTTTCAATACAGTGAAGTTAGCAAAATCTAAACCATGTTTTTTTTTTTTTTTGTAGATGGAATGTACTAATACATCGTGCTATATGTCACCATTGGCAGACCTAACCACAGTTATTCCCTCAGTTGTTAGGTACTTAAGAATTTACTTCTAAATTCCTGTACATTTTTAAACAGCAATATCAATAATGCTAACCAACCTACCGATTGCTAAGGACCAAATGATATAGTCTAAATTCTCTTTAGACATAGAAGGCTCTTGTCATATGTATGCTGTTTATAACAGTGTCTCCCGAGTCCTTACTGGAAATATAAACAAATGAAGCAAACAGTACTGCTTTATTTTCGCCTATTTATTTTTTAAGTTTGGAAAGTCAGAAAACTTGTTAACTATTAATATATGTACTTCAATTTTTATTTTCCTTGAGTAACCTATCATAACAACTTTGATAGCCATGGCCCATTGCCTCCCAGGACTAGTGAAGCATTATTTATTATTCTTTTTAAAAGTATAACCTGTATAGTGTTAAAGCAGGTTTACATTAGAATACTTGTTAACAATATGAAACAGAATATTTTTGTCAGATGTAGATGGAAAAATAAGAAACAGAAATAAATAATAACTTGGATTTTTAGAAGCTTGTCAATAACTTGTCTTAACTCATCTGAGAGTCTGTCCTTAATTGCTTGTAGTGCTGTGAAACTCTCTCTGAAATCTGCTAAACCGAGACAGGCATGCAACTGCATTTCTGCTCACTTGCCCCTCTCTGACCATATCATTAGTAGGAGCCTTGCATCACAGGAAAATGAAAGGCAGATTTAGACAGTTACATATGTGCTCTTCTGTGGAATCGTTATCAGCTGCTAAAGTTTAAATGAATATTGATGAATACTTTTTTTTAAAAAAAAAAAAAGGAAATGTGAAAGTCTTGTGCATAAATGTATACTTTTACAAACTTTCCACGATAAATGTGTCTTTGAAGATGACTCTCGTAGCTCAAATTTTAATGCTTTTTCATCAAGAGACGAGCTGTTTGAAAACAAACAGGAGGGTGGGGCCTTGTTGGAGGAAGTGTGTCTTTGCGTGGTGGGCTTTGAGATTACGAAAGCCCTCAGTATCCATGCCCTCTCTGCCTTCAACCATGACGATAACGGACTAAACTCTGAAACTGTAATTAAGCCCTCAAGTAAACTGTTTCTTCTATAAGAGTTGCCTTGTCTTGGTGTCTCTTCACAGTAACTGAACAGTAACACAGACAGAAAATAAAGTATAGAAAAAGAACATTTTTTGCAATTTGCCAATGTGTAGCTTATCTGCCTGCAGCTCTGGCCTCTGTACCTTCCTGTTAAGAGATTGTGCCTAGTAGCATACACATCTATTCCGACAATTGTGGCTGCCATAGGATGTTAACTAAACGTTCTTCCCGCAAGTAATAATAGCCATGGTCTTGAATGATTTAGGGATTGAGATGAGGCCCTGAGGTTACGGGATTCCAGGCTGTCCAGGGTGCAGCGGGTTCTTCTGCCCCAGGACCTCAGTGTTTTCAATTCTCCTGTAAACTGGTTTAGAATCCTCCTAAAGGATACTGTTTGAAAAAACAAAACAAAACAACAAAAAACCCACAGTCTATTAGGGTCTATAATTCTCTATCGATTATTTTTTCTATGTTTCATCTTTTCCTGATGATAATTCATCTACCTGATGATAATTCATCTAAAATAGCAGACCGAATTATTTCCCGCATAATTAGAATGGTCCAGACTTTTTGCAAACACTAAGAAATGTATTTTAGTTTTATTTAGGGTTTATTGTTGTGATAAAACACTGGGACCAAAAGCAATTTGGAAGGACTGAGTTTGTTTCCAATTTACAATTCCATATCACTATCGATTATCAAAGGAAGTTATAACAGGAACCCGGATGCAGAAGATTAAGAAGAAGCTGTAAAAGAGTGCTGCTAATTGGCTGACTCGTCCTTCTTTCCTCTGGATCTAGGATCACCAGCCTTAGGGTGGCACTGACCATGGTGAGTTGGACCCCCCTGTATCAATCATTAATCAAGAAACTGTTCCTTTCAAAGTATGGCCAATCTGGTACAGGTGTTTTCTCAGTTAGGTTCTGTCTTCCCAAATGATTCTATATTTTGTTGTCATGAAACTAGTCAACACACTTGTTTTCAATATATTAGCATGATGATGATATGAGGGGAAATTTGAGTGCATGGATACTTTTCTTTCTGATATGATAATATTTCCACAGAGCTCACCATGTCAAGTTGGAATGTTTATGTTATTCAAATACATTTCCATTGACTTAATAGGAATGTCCATATTGGTCTATAATTCTGCAGGGTCCAACCATTTCTGACTTAGACACCTCCATGATAGAGCTTTGTTCATATAACATAGAAACATATATTTACTATTCACTGTTTCAGGCTCTAGGAGTACAGATATAAAGTAAAATTAAAAGTCAATGTTTTTCTTATTTTAAGAGGACACAAAGGGTGTCAACGGCAAAAGGAAGAAAGGAACAGAGTAAAATAATCTAATGCATTCGGACTCATACTTAGTTATCAGGGTTCTCCTTGCTTTGAAATGGCTGTGACCTGGCTGGCACCTGCCTGCTGCCCAATGCCCAGCACATTGACTCTCCCATGTTAAGGACTTCCTCTCTGGCCTGCCTGACACCACATGTTAAACTGCAGCAAGGCCAGATGCCGGACATCAAGAGCAAAGGAAGTGGACTCATCATCCAGATACTGTGCTTCACTCCTGAGTGCTCAGGTTTGTTCTGAGGCAAGCTCCATTACACTTCTAATTCTTTCCTGCCAAAATCTGCATCATTTCACCTCATCAAGGCACATGTCTTACAAAGTCTTCAAATGGGTCTCTAAGAACTGTACTTAAAAAAACAAAAAACAAAAACCAATCAACCAAACCAAACAAAACAACAACAACCAAAAAGAAAAAGAAAAAAAAAAAAACTGTAGACATTTCTGGTTTTAAGTTATAAACTTAATATCTCTATAACTTAATAACTTTATAAAAGATATTTTGGATCATTTCTGATTATGCAAACAGAGATTTCTGTATTACTGTCACAGAGAAGAGATGCAGTTAAGGACAGGATTATTAGTACAAATACAAAAAATTAATTTTAAATAGAATGGATAGGGAAATGTATTCAACTCAGGGTTCAGCACTCAGAAGAGCTTGCTGAGGGACACTTAGAGAAAGACTTGAGAAAAGCATTTATTCTTATATATGAGCTTAGAAGTATTTTCTAATAATAAACCATTAATAGGAAAATCCCCTTTTTATCACATTGCATCATTTCACACAAGTGGTGCAATGTTCTCTGTCCTTATTGCCTAGGCATTTCAACATTATGAAAAACACAGTCTCACTCACTTCTACATGATATCTTTCAAAGACCACAAAATAAATCAACGTTAAGGTATTATTGATATATGGGAGACAAGTTAATCATCACATTACGATGTAAAACCAGAGAAGTGAATAAAATCATTTTCTTAATGCTTTCTGGAAAAGTAGCTCTCACCTGAGGCTTTACCTGGGACTTCATACAAAATCAAGTTAAAGATTACAATATGTATTTCCAGAGCATTTCAGTCCAAACATATATCACAAGTCCTGGAAATAAGTTTAAACCATTTTGAAAATATTGTAGAAAAGGAAATACTTTGAAGATTGACCTTCCCTCTTTAATCATCTAAGTATCTGAAGAACTTTTACAGTTTTTAAAGATCAGAGAATGCTAATTTTATTAATACACATGTACACTGAATACATGTTTTTTAACCAAAGAATAAATAATAAAGCTTTTAAATGTCTTGAATTAACACAGGGATAGGGACCGAAGGACGATCTCACTTAAGTCTTTTATTAAAATTTCATTTTCCATGAATGCCATCATATCATTGGATAGTGATTGCCCTCACAGTTAGAAAATGTATACTATTATGATAATTTAAACATACTTATTAGGTATCCTGTTACGTATTATTCAATAATGGGAACTGACTCAGAAGCATTGTTCAGACAGAAACTCTGCCCTATAGGAGTTTAAAGTAACTAATGAGAACAGCTCAGCAAGATCATCTTTGGTATGCAGTGGTAGCTGAAAAGCAGATGCTTGAACGTTACCATCGTTCCCGTAAGATAAATGATAGATGATTGTGATTGTAAAACATTCAGTTTATGGTGAGTAGAACTGTACAGACAGGGCCCAGGGGCCATGGCAGCACTCCTTTCATTAACATATGAGATTCTGGGAACTGCAAAGTTTACAAAAAGACAAAACTATGAATCTCTGTGTAAAATATACAAGCTAAGGAAATAGCAATTATAAGTGTATGAATTATAAGTTAATACATCAATTAGGAAAACAGGAAAAATGAGAAATGATGTTACCCCCATGATTCAGGATTTCTACCTGAAACTAAAAATATTAACTAGCTTTGTTATGATTGGAAAACTACAAAATCTTTTCTTTGTTAATCTGGTTAAGTTGGTTACTTACTGCATTATTATATACAACTCCTAAATATGTACAGGTGTTAGTAAACTGTATGTACTGTACCCAAACCTGCAGAATAACACCCCATTAACTCAAAGTGAACCATATCAGCATCTTCCTCTCCTTGGAAATATATTCAGCTTACAGTGTACTTTTGGAGTGAACTGTGCTTGAGATTTAAAAAACACTTTGCTATTTTAGACAGATATTTTTTAAGGAAGTAGAGAAAAGCAAAAGAAGGAAAGATACCTATGTATACATATGTGTGTGTATACATATATTTGATATATAGAACAGAAATTAATTTGTTCTTGGCTTTTTACATGTTGTGGATCTAATTCCTCAAGAAAAAAATTCTCTTCTGGAGAAAGAAGATAGGCAATGAGAGGAGTCAAATCATCTAAGGCCCAGATAATAAACACAATCTCAGGAAACTTCTGAAAGTTAAAAGACTCACAAAAACTCCTCCCCCCATTCCCAAAGATTAAGTAGTTACTAACAATTTCTAGGGAGAGCGGGAGGGGGGAGGGAGGGGAGGGGAGGGAGGGAGGGGAGGGGAGGGGAGGGAGGGGAGGGGGGAGGGGAGGGGAGGGGAGAGGAGAGAGAGAGGAGAGGAGAGGAGAGGAGAGGAGAGGAGAGGAGAGGAAGGAGAGGAGAGGAGAGGAGAGGAGAGAGAGGGAGGAGAGGAGAGGAGAGGAGGGTTCTCACCAGCACAACTACCTCCAAGCTGAGCAGGGAGCTCCTGACATACAGCTTTTATGAGTCATCACACATTCTGGGATGGGCTATTTGGTGATATAGTTGCCTTAGAGTTACCCATGATTCTCCTGAAAGTCTTTCTTACCTACAAGTAACCCTAACAAAAGTTCTGGATCATTAAACTAGCCTTAGATAGTCTTGTTTCTTTGCTTTTTTGTTGATGCATTATCTTGGGTGAACAGGTATTTATTTATACTTTGCACAAGGAAAGCCTTATAACATATAAGTAAAAATCTCTTTGTCTCTGAATTTTTGACTGATAAATATGTACAGATTTTAAAGATGCAAGCCTAATTTAAGTTGGCTGTCTTGTGTTATGTGCCAAACTATTAGAAAGGCTTCAACAATATGTATTTTCATCTCAAGGTAAGAAATACTAAGTTATAGAGCAGTAATTGCTATGGATCTTGAGAGAGCAAAATGGCAATATAAAAAACAAGGAAGCATACAACAGCATGAAGTAATTTGTACTCAATTTATGTGTATTATAAAATTATTTGGGAAGTTTTTACGTATTTACCTTGCTGAACATATGAGAGGAAGGGTGAGTATTAGTTGGAAAATAGTCTTTGCTCAAATGAAAGATACTTTTTATTTTTTACTAAGGAGAATGAACTGAACTGAGGTTAAGATTTGAAAAGACTACAGTTTGTTAAGGTTAACAGTGACACTCAGACCATGTGCCTAAGGGCAGTGAATCAAAGTGAGCAGTGCTGTGCTGTGTATTAGTAGTAACACAGGGGCCATAAGCAATGAAGAAACAGTATTTGCACCCCCTTTTCCTATTCCTTTTATTTTAGCCTTTGATAGATATATAATAATTATATTTTATAAGAATGCTAGTGGTGATGGAAGTGCTTCTCCTAATGCAGAGGCTGTAAAGCTATCAGAAGAGCTTTAAGCAAATGTTATCTGTTTTACAGAAGAAATCAATTACCCACAGATTGCTTAAGCCAGTGACAGGCATGGTAAGGAATAAAATGTGTTAAGTAGAAAAGTTACAGTCATAAACATGTAGGAATTACATGATATATGAAAGCAATCACTTGTTCAATTTACCTTCAAAACTAAAACACGTTCTTCTGCATTGGAAATAAACATGAACCTCTCTTTGAAGAGGGAACAATTTTCAACTCAATAGGGAAAGTACTGTATAAATTTTAGCCACGAATAGTGCTATTAGGAACACACAACTGGGTCTTCAGAGATAAAGTATGTGACCTGTTTAACATACTTATTTTAAAGTAGGTATCAGTTTATCTTCATCTTCCTGCAATTCAGCATTATGTAATTTTCCATATACACTTGGAATAAAAGTAGTCTGCCAGAAAATGCCCTGCACATTAAAACATACCTTATATCTATATCAAACAGCAAAGCATGTCCCCAATCAAAAAGCTCCCTTTGTATATGTAAATTCTAATTCTTGTCATTCTCCATTGACACTTGTAATACTTAAAAATACTATAGAGTTGACGTTTTCCAGACTTAAAGAAGTAAAAAGGCGTTTCAATGAATCCATGCTTGTTCAAACAGGGACATCATAGCGCAGATGCTCACCAAGCTCACCAACTTCAGTTGAGTTGCACTTTTGCTTCTGAGGCAAGGTCTCGATTTTTAGCTCCTTCTCTATCATTCCTTGGGGAATCTTTAGACTGCCTCATTGGAATTTTTAAGTGAACTATTTAAATCACATGTAACAAAATAAAAGCTATTTCCTAATATTGCAGAACAAACATCATTATACCAGATGTGTTCCAAAGACATCACAACCTAGCCATCATGTGTCTGTTCATACCATCACGTGCAATGACAGCCATGAAAAGAGATACCTGCCTAATGAAGAACTTGTTTTCTTTCTGTCTGTTTAATTTTATAAGCTGAGAAGTGTTTAGAAGAATTTCCTCATATGATATTTTAATAAAATCAGGAGTAATATACCAGCTGGTGCACATCATTTTTTTTTAAAAAAGAGGTTCTAAAGGAGAATTCTATACTTATTTAATTTCTTGGAAATTAAATATGTATAGTCAGGTATAATGCAAGTCAGTTGTCAATATGTACAAGTGTTAGTGATAAATTCAAAATACTATATTTTGGGAACATAGTTTAGTGACATTTTTAAGTAGAGTCTTATTAGTACACTATAAGCCAGAAAAGAGTACTGAGAAAATTCCCCAATGAGACACAGCACTGCTAATGCTGTTTCCTCTGCAAATGATCAGGTTGATATACTGAGGATGTCCTGCTGATTATTCACCACAGACCTTCCTGCAAGATAATGCATTTGGAAAATATGAACTTGAAGCTAAAATATTAAATATGCATTTTCTCCTCTTACAGGACATGTTACAAAACCACATGCTGCTGGGGAGAATGACCCATAAGTGCTGGGTTTCTCCCGCCCCCACCCTCCCCACCCCTTGCTCTTCTTTTCCTGAAACAGTTTAGTGTGGTGTGCAGTGAACCAAATCAACAATGTGATTCAAGCTGTCTCCATAGCTTCTTGGCAAAAGAAAGGGTAAACTATAAAAAAAAAAGATCCCTCCTACTGCTTTCAGCTCTTGCTTCCCACACGTTAACATCTTCTGTCACCTCTGGCGCTGTTACTGACCCATGCTAAGCTAAACTAAAGGATGATAAGTTTGCTGCCTTTGCCCTTGTCCTAAGGGGCTGCACATTATCCTATCAAGTATCAGTAGCCATTTTAGTGGGATATTTGTCAGCCTACGAAGGCCCTAGAACAAATGAAATGGGCAGCGAATTACAAAAATGTCATTCTTTAAAGGAAATGGATGAAGGCTTTTGTTCTCTAGTAATAAATAGATGCCATAGGCCTATAACACTATTTTTATATTAAATTTGACAGGGTTACTATTTCCAGTTCATTATGGGAACAGCTTGAAAACTATTTCTTTCTGTACTTTTAAAAATAACACAGTGCACCTTTCCATACCAGTAATAAATATAAGCAATATGTGGTAATAGATCCAAGAAATCATAGATCATGAAGAACTTCTAAATTTCATTAATGTTTACCTTTAAAAAATGTGCCAACATTATTTGGGAGGGTCATGTGATTATAAATGGATATATAAGAGGTATCTATGAATGGATTTTAAAGTCTGATTTATGTTTTTCTTCCTGTCTTTATAAATCACAAATATATGACTTCCGTTCTTCACTTTCCTCACACATTAGTTTTACAGGGCATTGTGATAAATATGCCATGGACAAAGGTCTGGCAAAGGATAATAACTCAAGCCCTTAAATGAAAGCTTCAAAGAAAATCCTCTGTGCTTAGCAGCAGTATACAGGGGTCAAGATGACAGTGTCCCAGACTAGAGAATAAAGTGTGCTTTAGCACCTTTGAGCCTCAGTACATTTGTTAACGTGTACTCTTGGACTGGCTCACAATCTTGTCTTTGAAGTGTAACTTATGCATGATAAATAATATAAGATAACAAATTAGATTGTACCATATATTTGACAGTAAACTTGAATTTTATGATTTATTAAGTAACACTCTGGGAATTTACAGAGTAGTTATTAACCATATCCAAAATATGTTAGACATATTTTAGTAGTTTCTTCTATTCAGTAATTTTGGAGTTAAATGCTAATCTGGTTAATACTTATTAAACACACCCATAAGATTAGTTAGTACATGTAATTCATGGGGAATTTTAAATGATAGCTTGACACATTTGTATATCAATATACCATTACTAGTTGTGATATACTTTAGATATTATTTAATCACATTTCTGATAAAACTCAGAGTCCAGAATTTGCCTTAAGTTTCATGTCTATATGACTATATTAGATAGACCTGATGAAGAAAAGTACTTAAAACTGGCTAAATTATTCAATTTTCAGTTTAAGAACGCAAATGATTTAAAATTCAAACACAGTTCTATGTGCTATCAGTGGAAATCCATTTTCCAAATGTGTGTGTGTATATGTTTGTGTGTGTGTGTGTGTGTGTGTGTTCTACACATTTCAATTTTTCTTTATTTCTCAATATAAGAACACAATCTAGACTTTAGAAACCTGCTGGTTGTATAAGTGTTGGTATTGTCACTAATAGAACCAGCAGTCCAACACAGTATATCTAAGTGTGTGGTTTGCATCTATCAATTTAGCACATGAACTTAAGCTCAAAGTTATTAACACATATTTTCATCTCTGCTTTGATCATTCTCATTACAAATTCTGAGTCTCCTAATGTCAATTCCTTTGTATCTTTTTCATCAATAGAAGCTGTCAAATCATTAATAGTTAATCAAAGAGTTAGATATATTTGCTTTTTATTGATACTTAAAAATAAGGCATACTCAACCTTATTGAATTTCTCTACACTGGGAACAGACATAGGAATAGTACGAATACTACTGGAAATCATTTCATTATGTAAAAACTTATTTAAATTTTGAGTTTCATCTCTGTTCTTAAGACATTCTTCAAATGTTTTGGTTTCTTTTAAGGATAAAATACAAATACTATATATATTTGTATATATATATGTATAATATATAATGCATATTATATATATATATATTATACATTTATATATATATATATATATATATATATATATATATATATATGCGCACAATGGGCTTAAAATCTCCTAATTCTAATAATATCTCATCTTCTTTTCTTTTTATAAACTTTATGCAGTTAATAGATGCCAATACCTATTGGATTGTGGGAAATCCTATAAGAAGAACCCCTGGTTTTTCCTATAAGAAAGGAAATGATAATAAACCAAAAGGAATGAGGTCCCCCAGCTGCTAGTGAAACTTGCTTACCTGATAGTGAAGATTGTTCAGCCTGTTTAACACATAATCCACACATGATAGGCCAGAAGCTTGACCACTTACAGCCCATATAAAAGCTGAAGGAAGTCCACGGCTACAGAGCTATGGCCAAAAGGACAAACATTCTATATATCTATAAGAACATTCCATAGCTCTCTGCCTTTGACAGCCTGCTCATATACAGACACATATGTCTTGTCACTTCAACACAGGAAATGAGACTGCTTCAGTCTGTCTTATCAATTACTTGATGTTGTATTAAGTAAATGATGTCTTTGTTAATTAAATTTACTTGTGGCAAAAGTATTTGTTTTTATATAGTTTTATTTCATACAAAAAAACCCCACAGAAATTATAATATGTTAACTTGGAATTTTTAATAAAAATAAATCACTGGATATTTACTCCTTCCTCCCAAAAACTGATGAATGGTTTCTACCAGATACATTATGACATTGAATTAAGTCCAGAGGGAAAACTGGGTCTTGTTTCCTTCTTGTTTTCTCTTGTTTATTCAAGCATGGTAAGTAAAATAACTTTATTTTATTTCATTTTCTTTGCTACTAGAAGACCATGGCAGATTACTCAGAATTTGAGTAATTTCCTTTTGTGTTGATACTTTAAAATAGTGGAAACTCAGCCCTGTTTAGACAATTATCCTCAGCCTTGTTAAGTACATTTCTTTCATTCCTCTCCAGTTATTGTCCTCTTCATTTTGACATTTTAATATTTTGAGATCAGTCCTGTTTTTAGTCTCATTTGAGCCCACGTATTTGCTCTCTCTGTGTCTCTCTCTCTCTGTGTCTCTCTCTCTGTCTCTCTCTCTCTGTCTCTCTCTCTCTCTGTCCTCTCTCTCTGTCTCTCTCTCTCTCTGTCTCTCTCTCCTCTCTCTCTCTCTCTTTCTCTCTCTCTCTGTCTCCCCCCACACATGCCTCTTCCCCCATGTATTAAGATTTCTTTTTCTCTTATCAATTGGTACCAAAATCTGAAACAACTCAGGATATCAGGCTAATCTCCTGCTCTCTGCACATATTATAAACAAAGGTAGAGAAGCTTTCTTTTTTTTTTTTTTTTTTTTTTGGTTTTTTTTTTTTTGTTGTTTTTTTTTTTTTTTGTTTTTCAAGACAGGGTTTCTCTGTGTAGCCTTGGCTGTCCTGGAACTCACTCTGTAGACCAGGCTGGCCTCGAACTCAGAAATCCACCTGCCTCTGCCTCCCAAGTGCTGGGATTAAAGGTGTGCGCCACCACCGCCCGGCTAGAGAAGCTTTCTTAACTCATGCTCACCCACCAGGCCGACCAGCATCTTGGCCTAAGAGTTAGACTGCTACATTTCTCACAAGCCTGCTAAACTTGGCCAGGTTGCTGAAGCTCTCAAAGACTCGCATTCCTTGTTCAGAGATGCAGAACTAATAATAGATCCTCCTTCAAAGGACTGATATTTTGAAAACAGTTAAAGAGTTTGCAAAGGTTTGCTGAAGCTATGTGTCACAATTCTTCCAAGATACAGACTTGGGTGGGTGTGTTTCCTAACAACATCCAAATACTATGAAATATAAAATATGTTACCCTTCGCATTGTCTAGAAATTAGAACACATCCAATAAACTCCTTAAAACGTGTTATTTGCAAGATAATATTTCTTCTACAGTATGTATTTGAATTTTATCACTTCATACTTATATGTTGTATTATAAGTTGCTTTTAAATGTATAAATATAAGTGACTTGAGGTACGGGGGAGTGTGGGTGGGGGTACACCAATGTGGAGGCAGGAGGAGGGGGGAAGGGATAGTGAGTTCCTGGGAGGGAGGGGGGGAATGGGGTAAGGAGAGAACATCTGAAATGTAAATAAAATTTCCAATAAAAAAAATTGGAACAGAAAAAAAATAAGAATCATGTCTATTAAAACAAATCTAAATTATATTTTTAATAATTTTGTTTTGATAATTTATATCATTTTTCTCATCCTTTTTTGCCCTCCCATCACCATACCCTTTCTCTCCTGACTTATACTTAATTGTTGCTGTGTGGGCATGCGTGCATGCATGCATGCATGCGTGTGTATGTGTGTGTTTCTAAATGTATGAATAAAACCTACTCAGCCTACATAAGGTTACCTGTATAAATATTTTTGGCTCCACAACTCTATTTTTTAATCATTCATGTTTTTGTAATATCTTCATCTATTTAAGAGAAGTTTCTTTAATAAGAGCGGATTACACTCATCTATGGGAATGAGGACAAATATTTAGAATGTAATTAATAATTATGTTGGTTTGTAGTGGTATATTAAAACACCTCTTGATTCATTTTCTATAAATTATATTCTAAAAATGGTTCTGTTGCCCAGCAAAGTAGCTCAGTTGGCAAAACTATTTGCCACCACGTCTGACAGTCTGACTTCTTCCTCAGAACTCACCTGGTAGAAGTAAAGAGTTGTTCATTCTCACAAGTTGTCCTTTGACTTCCAGACATGTGTGCTACACGGTTCTACCATCCCATGCTCCTAATAATGGTAAAACATGCTTAATAAAACAAACATTAAAAACAGGATTAGGATGGATGTAATTCAGTGGTACAGTCCTTGTCTAGGACATGTAAGTCTCTACGGTTTACCATAGTAATGAAAAAAATTCAGTGAAATAAGCCAACAAAAAACCTAGTAAATGCTTATGGAAATCTGTACCTGCTTGTGACTAATATTCAAGTGTTAGTGTGGTATGCCAAAAGCAGGAGTTTAAACTGCTCCTTTATAGTGGCATGAATATACTTTCTGTGAAGAATATAGTAACCACCACATTCACTCCATCCTGAGGAAAATTATAAAGGGTGATTTTTACCACAATCTTAATTTTGAAATGCCAGCATTAAAGTGGGGCCACAAATTTGTGCTGTTAGCGTCTAGTAAAATTAAATATGATTTTAATCCATAATGTATGATTTAAAAAGGAAAGTACAGTACTAGTTTTTTATAGCTTGGTTTGTATTGGTAAAAGTTGGCACAAACTGTTAATCTTTTTAAAGTTTACTTTCCAAATTTAACTGTGAGCTGCAACACTCTCTGGCTCTAAAAAATTGCTTTGCAAAATCAGCCATAAAATGTGTTATATATACATTTAATATAAAAAAGGAGTTCTTCAAATCATAATATATTAATTAGCTACATGGTATAGCAAGCAATGCTTAGGTTACTTATTGAACTAATTTAATTTGCACAGTGGCAGCTAATTTAAAGTAGGCATCCTCTGGCCAAGTTTGTTTCTCATTGTTTTATGAGCAAATATGTAAAGATTATTAGTCTTAGAACTGAAAATAATAATCCCATCATTTCTTCCATTTTGGAAAGAGACTGTGCAACTTTATCTTTTGGGAGTTAGTAGTATAAGTATTTAGTAATTATTAGAAATAAACTTGAGGGTGAAAACCATTAGTAAACTATAATACCTAGTTTCTAAGAAGAGCACAACATTTTCATTTTTATGGTATTTTCAAAGGCCCTTTTGCTGTCAACGGGAAACTTATGCAATATGGCAAAAATAATTCATCCTAAGTATTTTCATGGAATATACTAAAATACACAAATGAAAGCTGAACTCTACAATTTTAAGGTCCTATATATTTGTTCCAATAAATCAACCACTACACAGATACAAATATATCAATATGATCCAAAGATATAAACTAGAGAAAAACCTAAGAGAAAATGCTAGATCCAAATAATTTAGCAAACTGTAGGAAAAAAAGTGGCACAAAATTATTTATGATTATTCATTTAGTTGTTACTGATGTACAAATTACCATAAAAAGCTCATGATGAAGAATAAATAATACAACTACATCAATGCTATAAAATATACATATTTGTTATATCATAAAACCTGCTGTAAATAAGGTCACTCCAGAGTTGTTGTAAATGTATTTCACAAGCTATTCTAGTTAAACAATATTATCTGTACTCCAAATGTATCAATGAGTTAAGCACTGGAAGTAAACAATAAAAGTGATGGAATGTAGGAAAAATCTTTATTTTCTTTGATATTGAAATATTGAATCTATTCAAAATAAAATGAAATTGTTAAAATAAGTAATATGTAGTTAGTAACATCAAATTGAAAGTTGAATAGGTTGATATTAATACAATTTACAAAACAGTCATGATAATTTAAAAGTTACTTTAGATTTAATTTTAAATTTAAACTTAAAAATATAATCCAGAATATTTTTGGAAAATGACAGTATCAAATTCAAATCTAAAATAGGATATTATTGTGGAAGTTATACACATAATTGGCTTTTCAAAAATTTAAGAACTCTTAGTCTTCCATGGTCATTTACTAGAACATCATTTGTTTTCCTATTTTTTTTATTAACAAGCCATTCTTTTCAATGAAATGTACTCCTTCATAACCCTTTCCTGTATAAAATATGACTAAAATAAGTAAGTAAAATAGAGGGAAAAAGATTCTGTTCATAAAGAAGAAAAGGAAACAAAGAATAAACTACTAGATCAGCCTTCTAACATCTTGGATATTGACCAGCTCACCTACCTCTCATTTCTTCCTTTTCATTTCTTTTGTTAAGAACATGATCATATAATATCTGGTTACCTACACCGTATCATTATTTTCTGCATTGAACCAGACTAGAAGTCTGTTATAATTTAAATGTTTATATTTTACACTTCAGGATAAGCTTTTCAGTAGTCTACTTTCTGTTATTCTCAAGTCTTATACTTCACACCCACATTTTCCCAACAAAGTTGAAATACAAATAGATTTATTATAGCCAAAATATAAATACTGATATTTACCAAAATGAATTTTATAAAGAAAGGTGCTACAACTGGATTTGAAAATTAATAAGTCTATAATTTTCTGTTTACCTCTTTCAAATAGACCTAACCCCAAATGACATCATGAGGCATTCATTCCATTAAAAAAAATTCACCTAGGAAAAGCTATAGTAAAAGGACACAATGAATTTGTCAAGGAAACGATGCTTTCAAGATATTTGAAAGCTGTAGCAAAATGGGAAGAAGGACCTTCCGGTGTATGGCCTGGTCTGGCCTTGTTATAGAAAGGAAGCCTGATGGTTTGGATGACTCTTAAGTTTATTAGCCTAGTGATGGCCAAAAAGTACTTGACTTAAGGTTCACTAATTAGTTACAAAACTGAAGAGCCTCAATTTTTAAGAAAACGTATGAAATGTATTTGTCTGTAAAAATTGTATATATTTTTACAGAAAGTCTATTTCTTTGAACATAAGAAGGAAGTCTTGGATTTAGTTTTTTCCATACCCTTTTGAAATTTGCAGCTTCTCTAGTTAGAAATGTATTTCTTACAACTTTTTAAAACTTTGTCATCCATTGTAGCGTATATGCAGAGCCAGTGGTGTGTGTGGACTGGTCTTGAGTAGAACCAATCGGGTTATAACTATGCAGGGTTAATTATCCAGTCTGTTTTTGTATTTAAGGATCACAGGTAGATGTGAGACATTTCATCCCCTGTTGACTTACTAAATTGTACGTGGTCTGGGACAGCAGTCTAGAATCTTAACCATGGTGCTATTCACAGGCTTTACTTGTTTAACATAAGTTTAAGCCTGGTGTCAATAAAACAAATATGTATTTTTTTTCTACTAAAAAAAAAAAAAAGAAAAGAAAAGAAAGAAAGGAAGCCTGAAATTTTTGGCACTCACTTGAAAACCTGGATAAACTATGTAGTAAGGCAGAAGAAATGATTCTTTTTACATTATATAATACTTTTTTAATTGAAATTGAATTATATCACCTTCCCCCTTCCTTTGCTCCCTAGAGCTCCTACCAAGTGTGTGCGTGTGTGAGTGTGTGTGTGTGATTTGCTGAGTCTATTTTCGTTGTTTGTATATATGCTTCAAGATCATTCTACTATGAGCTCTGTCTTTTCCATTCCTTCACTTTGAAAAGTGCCTTGTCAGAAAGTAAGAATAAGTGAATCTAGGACTTTGGAGATTTTTGTCAATCTTTTTATGTATGCTTTCAACAAGTACTAGTTATAAAAGGACCTGGACCTGAAGATATATGACAACAAAATCAATTCAAAGATTGATTTCTCTTTATTAGAATAGCTTTTCAGGCTTAGGAAAACATGATTTATAATGAACAAAGTATCTAAGTTACTCAGAAAAAAAAGTTAAAATGAAGGTGTGGCAAACTCCCACTGAAAATCATGGAAGGCTCTTCACATGACATTGTCTTTCATGATGCATACATCGTCTTCATCTGTCTTCCATGTTAAGATATCTGTCCATACATATATATATATATGTCCATACATATATATATATATAAATGAGTGCTTTATATCATTTCTGATGGTTTAAGAAATTGGAGGATTAGAGGAAATATCTGATTGTTCTTTAAAGAGAAATTTAATCAGAAAGGAATTGCTCCATAAAAACATGGTGATTTTTAGAATCTTCTTGTTTGATCAAGAGGATGTACTGTTGTTTGCTTTGTTTTTTGGGAAGAATTCTAGTCATCTTAGACTGCACTGATTTTGTTTTACTCAGTTTCCAACAGATAGAAAGTAGTGGGAAGGAGAGTCTAATGTGATTGCTAATATTAAATGTCAAAGTAGGAACCTTTACTTTTATTTAATACTAAAAAACCTGAGACTCAATAAGCCCCTGTTTTTGTCTTTTTCTTTGAATCCTATTCAGTACTATTTTGTAAATACAGAGAAATTATTTAAAGGAGAATCATTTAGACTATCAGCTATTATATATATGTTTTAAATAAAAGATCTGTTTACTTGCAATCTAGACTACAAAAAATACAGATAGGATAAGAAAGATTTTTATAAGGAAAATAGCAACTTAAAAGGAAAGTCTTAGAGTGAACAAATTAACCACTTTCTACACTAAAGGATGAGCATTAATGAACTACTTTGAGTCAATAAAGACCATTCCAGGACCCCTGGAATGTCTACTCAATCTCAAAAACATCCTCCACCCCTATTCGATCTGTCTACTGGGCTGTCTGTGTGATCTGTAGACTATACTGTTCTCAGGCCTGAAAGATTTACAATGGGCACTTTATGTCTGTAATTTATATGGGGAAGGGAAGAAGGGAGATGGAGACAGAGAGACAGAGAGACAGAGACAGGCAGAGAGACACAGAGAGACAGAGAGACAGTGACAGAGAGACACAGAGAGACAGTGAGAAAGAGAGAAACAGATACATGCAGCGAGACTGAAACAGAGAGACAGAGAGACAGAGACAGACAGAGACAGAGAGAAAGAGACAGAGACAGAGAGACAGAGAGAGACATAAAGATAATGAGAAAGAGTCAGAGACAGAAGAGACAGAGACAAAAAGACTGAGAAAAAGAGAGAGACAGACATACAGAGAGAGCCAGTGATACAAAATGTCATTTTTCCTTCTAATAGATGAGTAATGACCAAGAGATTCTGGAAAGCTGTTCAAGGTGCTTGTCAACCATGGCAAAATTATGAGTTACTGGCCTCTTCTGAGAGAGATGCTTAAGCACCAGAGAAATAATAAAACTGCCCTAAATACTTGGCAGATAGAATTTATTCTCTCCACTTACAACTTTCCATGCAAGAAAATATATAAAATTATGTTTCCAACTAAGATTAAATTAGCATTTAGGAAATATGTGGTTACAACTTCTGTACAACAAAACACTACTTTAGTAGATGCCAAAGGGTTAGAAATCAGTAAACGGATGTAAATTAAATCCGGCTTTGGCACCTTGCAAATCCATGCTCCCGTTAGCTGATTCTTGTGCTTGAATTTAACTTGAGTTTGAAGATCCTCTTTGTTGAACCAATTTCACCGACTTTGTGATGGGAACAATAAGAGAGGGGGGAAGAATTACGTGAAGAAAGGTAACAGCAGCTCACTTAATCACGGATCACGTGGCTTCCTGATTCTCCTGAGTTGCTTCTGCTCTTGCATAGATCTTGGCAAATGTTGCTGTTTTAGTGTAAATATAGTGAATGCGGTGGGCATGGTGCTAGAGTTAAGAGCAGCTGTATACCAATTCCACATAGTAACTGCTTGATGCACACCACAAACCAACAGAAGAAAACTATAAAATTAGGATCTCTGCAACGATTATTCCTTTGCTTTTCTACAAAGGGTTAAAACAGCTGTGATCATTCAAATCATGCCTATGTTCTACATGGGATTTCCTGAGGAAGAAAGGAAATCCTTTAGCTTCTTCCCTTGGGTAAACTCCACAACTTGGCCATGACTTACTAGGCAGCTTCGCAGAAGTTTGTATAGTGTGCCTAATATGAAAAGTGTGTCTCTGAGATGCAAGGACACATGTGCTTTACAGCATATATGGAATATGTACACACATATTCATAGAATATGTGTATTCATAGAATATGTATATGAATTTAAAGTAAAAACAATTAATGATTAATTCTGTGTTTATAATCTCTATACACATAGTACATTTCTTAGAGAAAATTAGATTAAGTGGCAATTTGGCATCCCATAGAACAAACATCTGGCTGGTTGACTGGAATTGCATTTATGAATCAGCATTTATGGAATTGCATTTATCAGCAAGTTACAGGCACAATCAAAGGTCAATTTTATGACATGCTCTGAGGGTGTTTTGTTCTTCATCTTAAAAACCTAGGCAAATGTCCAAGTGTTTAAGAGGTTATACTGATGTAGTCATAACTCTGTCCAGTGAGTACATCATGTAAATACTAATGGGGAAGATCATAGAAGCACTAACCAGTGCCCCATTCATAGTCTGCAGGGTATTTCACAATGTGGTATGGCAGAGATTCTCATCCAAACCCCTGGTAAACAAGAAGAGAGTTTCAGTTTCACAGGTGAAGAAACAGAGACCTTGAGAACTTTTTAAAACATAAGCTTGAAGAAAGGTCATCTGAAAGCAATTCAGGTGTTCATTCCAACTGATTATGGATAATGTGATGGTAAATAAAAGAAAAATGTCTTTGAAGTAGGACCATGTCAAAAAAATGAAAAATGGATCCTCATAATTTAGAGTTTGTCATTGCTCAGTTGCTGTGTAGGTTTGACAGACACAATATATAGAAATCCACATTTGACTCAGAAGTGGGAGAATTAAAAAAAAAAAAAAAAAAAAAAGAAGTAAGAAAGAACTAAAGCAAGAAAGAAAGAAAAAAGAAAGAAAGACATTCTCAAAATCCAGAATTTAATATAATCCAGTTTTATATGGAGAGAATATAATGGGTAAATATACACTTTTGAATTTTGTATGTAGCCATGCTACAAATATTGGCCAGTATTCAGATGTAGTATAGAATGTATTGGTATTTCTGGTTTTCTTGGTTACCATGATGTTCATAATTCACATCCCAAAGTACATCTAAGCTCAGTTAGACTCTTTAGGATGATATAAAACAGAAATGCAGAAGATACTGGAGCAATGAAGAACACTGTCACTGTCTCATCATATGCTGTGGTTAATAAATGGTCTTGAGTCTTCATCACATCTGAAATTAGAAATAAAAGTCCTAATTTTAATATTTGAAAAAGGTGAGTCATATGTTTATTTCAATGTGTTTATGAATATGCCATCTTCATTTTTTAAAAATTTCTAAAATATACAACATATGCAAGGCATGAGCGATATTCTGGATGTTCTATGAATTCCAGACTAAATCCGAATATATTTTCCCCCTAAAATTCAATTTAGAAGGAAAAAAAAATCTCGATTTAGAAAATTGAGGAAAGCAACATCCCAAGTATGTACCTGAAAACATTTAAACCGATGTTCAGCCGTGGTAACAAGGGAATGCTAAGAACTAGAAACATCACAAAGTAAGCTCCGTTACATAGGACCCCTTCTTAATTCCAGACAGTTTTATGATTCAAGAATAAAACAAAGAACAGGCGAACAAGCGGAGATTAATGCAAGAAAGGCGACTCTTCCCCAGACGTTCTGCTGTTTTATCCCACTGTCTGGAAAACGAATTGAGGGTCCTGAAACTATCGGTGGTTCTGCATTTCTCTTCATTAGGAAGTGTATTTGTAAAACAAGCTCCAAATTCTTGCTCTTCACAATTCCTGGCCGCAGGGTAATATTCTTCAGTGCCACAGTTTTCAATGCATATGAGTCAGAGGATCATTTCTTACCCGGAGCACAGGACAGAGCTAAGACACAGCTGAAACCAGCCCTCCCACAGGCTCCCCTCCAACAACAGCAGCGGCTCATTATCAGAAGCATTTGCAGAGGGCGGTGCGAGCACAAAAAATCAATCTGATTGCCGGTGTAGCTCTGCAAAATCATTCCCAGGGAGGGGAAAAAAAGGCAG
The DNA here is from genome assembly GCA_021653895.1 of Mastomys natalensis. Classification (NCBI taxonomy): domain Eukaryota; kingdom Metazoa; phylum Chordata; class Mammalia; order Rodentia; family Muridae; genus Mastomys; species Mastomys natalensis. Next base: position 617,258 of record JAJTUV010001905.1, on the reverse strand, counting down.
AATAAGAAGAGGAGCCGGGAGGTGGGAGCAAGCAGGAATGGGGACATAAACCCTCATAGGTCCATAAGGACTGAAGTTTAATGGCTGAGTGCTTGTTTTGAACTGTGACCTGAGGTTTGGCTGGGCACTAACAGTGGCATGCCTCATCAGCCACTGTCATAGCCACCCCAGGGTACACTTCCAGCAGGGAGTCAGCTCCATATCCTGAATTCTCAACTACCAGATACCCACTGCCTCCTCTGCACGCACTGCTGAGACCCTGCAGAGAAATCAGCATGCAGCCCAAGGAAGCTTCCTTTCCTCTGGAATAAAAATTAATATTACTTGTCATATTTCATGTCTGAGCTCTTTTCATGCTTTATCCTCTGGTAATGAGGGCTAAATTACCAATATTAGTAGATTTTCATGGCTAGCACAGAAAGAGCTGTTACCAGAATAAATGTTTGCCTTGCTTCTGTTGGACACAGCCTTTGCTAATGCAGCTTTGCTAATTATTTCTAAATAGGCAATAATCTGCATCCCCTAGTGCTGGATAGTGGATTGGCCACGTACCTGCTATTTCCCTTATTTACATGTTTTACAACTTTATCAACTACACTAATTACACTCTGAGCACTGTTTAAAATTTTCTGTTAATAGAGATACAATGATTCACCAGAGGATGTGTATTTATGCCATAATTGCGCCTCTGTTCCTACGATGCAGTCTCCAATTAGCTGTCTACGGTGGCACAAGCAGCTGCCTGATATTCTAAAGCAGCGAAACATCTGCACGGCGGATGATACGCTCACATGGATTTTTTTTTAAGCCTAGAAATTTACACCCAAGGGAGCACAGACAAATAGGAGCCTGTCATGTGTAGGGATGATTAGAAATCCTCACCATGGCAACATTGGAGCAGCCATGTCACAGAATGAGGGGACACATGTCTAGATGAAGGCGCTAAAAACATTTGCCATTTTTTTTTTTTAGCTTCAGTCTTCCAAACTTCCCTCCCCCCTTTCTTTTTTTCATATTCTTCTCTTTGCATCTAAAGCCAACCAAAACAGCAGGTGAGAAGGGCAGAGTCTGCAGCCATACAAAGCATGTGACATTCGATATTCAGTGTTAGGAAAAACAGTGAGCAATAAGAAATGTTAGACCTAGGAGACATGCAAGGCCTGGAATGGGTGGATGTGTTTCATCTAAAAGTATTATCATTATAATTTTAGAAGTAGGTTGTGTTAAGATCAAGAGGTAAGAAGGGAAAAAAAATTAGACAGGATATAACAGTTGAGATACCTTAGTCGAAAGATGACACCTAATTTAAAATTTCCTTTTAACCCTCATTAACAGTTACAATTTCTGCATGAACAGTTGGCTAACACACATTAGTGAGACTAAGGGAGACACACAAATGTCTTTTATCCTGATAGTGAATATATTTTTTAATGGCTGCTTCTTCAATGGCTTATCCAAGACTGTCCCCTTTTCACCTGCTGTTTTGGTTGGCTGTAGATAGATGCAAAGAGAAGAGTAGGAAAAAGAGGAAGGCTGGGAAGGGATGTTTTCAAGATTGAAGCTAAAAAACTATCAGGCTTGCTTGTTTAAGGATAAGGATACTTAGCCACATTTAAAATTACATTATCTAATCCTATACAAATATGGAAGAAATGACAAAAGACACATCATTAAGTTTTCTAGAATTACACAGTTTTGCATATTCTATTGATTACACTGTCCATCGAAATAACACTGTCTTGCCTATGAGTTGACAGGAAGGTGTGTCCCGTGATAATACATGATGCTTATACCACATGCTGCCTTACTTCATATACGACAATACTTAGGTGTAAGTCATCATTTAAATTGGTCTTCCAAGCAATTATTTTATTATATGGTCATGGCCACATTTCACAATTTATAACAGAGACTGGTTTAGAATCATTTAGTTAGCAGAGAGGTAAAGTTGGAACTAGTAGTAAAATAATTAAAGAGGAGATACTTTAATATAAAGAGTAGTTATAGGTAGAAGCGAAAATTTAACATATGTGCTAAATTATAAAAGAACCCCAAGAATGGGAACTAGATGAAGGATGGAGCTCTTCAGTTAAAATCCGCCACTGCTTACAGGCGACTGCTCACCTGGCAGACACTACATTACCCATACCTGCTTCATGAGCATCACTTGACAGCTGCTTCAGAATTTCTAAGATCTCAAGGCAGGGTGCATACTGTTCTACAATCACTGAACTTTTCTTGGGAATAAATTCCAAGGGGTGACACTCCAAGAAATCATTTCAATCTTCCTTTCTGAAAAGAAATACATTAGTCAATGTCCTAATTGCAAGAAATAATTACTTAAATGTTAGATATGCATAGATCGAATGAAGCCTCTGTACTTTCAAAATAGTTTTGTAATACTGTACATGTCCATGGTCTACAATCTCAAAATTATAGTTTGCATTTTACAAACAGAATTAGTACCTTCTTGATATGCTAAAATAACTTCATGAAATTCTAATAACAATTCCAGGAAAATATCACTTTGAATTAACAGACTATATTAGCATTACTTTAGGTTAATGGCAGATAAGTCTCCTAAGCCTGTTCTTCTAATTTCCCAGCATCCTGGTACCACTGGGTACAAGATGATCAATACTTCCATCAGCCCCCTCAGGCTCCTAGCTTTTATCAGACCATGAGACTGAGGCACCTAACAGTGTTTACCAATGAGTCCTACAGCCTTAAGCTAACAGTGAAAATGTCTCTCCTCTCTCTGTTTTAACACTTTCATAACATGAGAATTACCTGTTCCGTTCCAAAAAGAAACCATGAGATGACTTTCCTCTGGTGTATTGCGTGTAAATTCTGAATGCAGTGGGTTAGTGGTTACACAAGCAGTTCTGTGGTTTTGGTCAGTGGGTTTCATTGCCCTGCCCCTTAGCATTCCCACTTATATTAGAGAAGTATGATAGCGAAGCCCCAACATCTACCACATCTGTCAGAATATGGACAGAGTTTATCTGATAAACCAGTCATTTTTGGAAACTGCAGATGCTCCCACTGTGAAGTATTAAATGTGGCCCCACTCAGATACATAGAATGGGGTTCCAGTCGACTGAACACAGGCTGATAAGCTCTGCACAGCTCAGAATGCTGTTTGCCCACATACTAATGTTAAACAAAAGAACCACAGACTGCAGAGAAAGGATGCTTGTCAGACCAGCAAATTGCTTAAACCCTAAGGCAGCCTTCTGAAAGAAGAGGCATGAAAAAAAGCTGATATGAGCTTTTATGCAGAATTGTTCTGTTTATTACCCCTGTTAAGAAAATGATGGCAAATGTCTTGTTAAACTATATATTTTCAATAAGATACAAAGACTGACTTTCCCTAAACAAGGTGCAATATACCACTGGTCATCCTTGATAAACCACACATCTCTGTCAGGTTATTGCTAGATTATGAACACAATAAAAAAAACAATAATAAAGTTGTACACATAAAACCATAAAGGCTATTAGATCATGTCTTAGTATCATACAAACTGATTTGTCACCGGGAATTCCAGGCTAATAATAATCTGTCATGGAAGAGATCTATTTTGTATAAAAATTTCACTCTCATCCATTAAAACATTGTTAGTTCTCAGTTATGATAACTCTATTTCAAATGAATTGTGGAGACAACTTAATAATGAAATGAGAATAAAGTATATCTTTGTTACAACATGTAAACGTATCCTGGATTGAGCATGAATATCATTTTATTACTAACATTCTCCAGTGGTAACCTGACAGTCAGTATTGAATCTTTCCCATATCAGGGGTTAGAGCTGAGGGAAATGGAGATGAAGAATCTGGAGTTTGCTAGAATTTCCATGTACTTTCCTTCAGGTTTCTCTTGTCTCACTCCAGTATCCTCTCTTCTCCCTCACCTCCTGCAGAGACATTCCCTTTCTGATCCCTGTGTTGGGACAAAGGAAATGAGAAAAGATCCCAGGGCTTAAGGAAAATCTGATGAGAAACTCCTCACAGATAAGCAATCTTTCCCTTCTAAACCACAAAGCAAGAGAAGACTTAACATCAAAGGGCTTCTTGCAGGAGGAAGAAATAAAACTACAAGAGGTAAAGGGAGAATAAAGAAAAACACACACAGGCAATTGTTGCAACAATAAAAAATTAAAATTTACCCTTTGCTTAAATCCAGTATAACATGTCATTGAGGACTACTTTGACATTTCCCTGTGGCTTTTCTCAACAGGAAACAAATGAAAACAGTCTTGACAGCACTCTGTGAAAGGCTCAATGCAGGAGGCATGCCACACTTCTGTCATCAGACAGTCTTACAGTGGAGGTCAGCCTTAAGTTTTTACACCAATAAAGCCAGCAGGCTTTTAATAGGAAGTACTCAACTCTGGTTCCCAGTGTTTGTCAAACAACCAACCAAATTGAAAATTGAAGACAGATACATACACACTACTGTAAGTTTTCTACATTAAAAATAAAATGTACGGGAAATGAAGTGTTTTTTGGAAGGAATATAAGAAGCTAAGCATTAAAGAGATAATCTGCATACCCTCTAGAGATCAGGGAGCTAGGCTGAGAAAGTGCCCAGCACTGTGGACTGCAAGGCTAAGTGGAGGAAAGAGGTACATGGAGGTTAAAAAAAGTTAAAGTCTCTAGACCCGAAAACAAACATACAAATTAAAACAAAACTCCCCTCATAAACAAAATTAATTCTCAGATAATACCAAGATACTGACATTGTGACATTGCAGCTCTAATGAACGGTCCATGGAGGGAGCTGTTGACACAAGTTCTAGGTGGTTATCCATCAGAACAACAGAAGGAATGAAAAAGAACTTAACTGAATCACACATTTAAAGTGAATTGGCTGAAGATGTGTTCCTTTAAAGTAAAAAAAAATCTGTCTTCTCAGGTATCTTCTAACATATTCACTCCTAGAAATTTCTACCTGGCCTGTCTGGGTAAGATTAGAACACAGGTTACGGTTTCTGACTTTTCAGGCGGAGGCAGACATTCTGACATATTACATAAATAACCCATTACTCCAAAAAGGAGAGCAAGCACAGACAATGTGAAAGAGAATTAACCCCAACAGTATCAGCTGCTGTGTTTAGAAAGGCTTGAAGGTAGCCAGTACATTCAGTACATACACTAGAACAATGCTCTCAGAATAATGTACCAAGCTGCTTCAACACTTCTTTGGGGAAGGCTTGTAGAAAACTCAGGTTAGTTTCAAGACTCCACTGTATAGACAGGGCAAGCAGATACCTTTTAGCAGGATGTCTGATTCCAGAATACATAATGGGTACATCCTTTCAGATAGTTTCTGTTTCACACGTTTTTCCATGCAGAACTTTTGCAAAGTAAACTTCCCTTTTTCTTTTTCCTTGGCAAGAGGAACCGACAGGCTTCAGAAGATGAAAGTGGAAGATGTTATCTGTAGGCTAAGGATCCCATCTGCTCATGATTTTTACCCCAAGACCTTCATCCTCTTATATGAAAACTGTTGCAGAGCTGAGAGATCTCCATTGTGCCTCAAAGGTTGCCTGTAACCGAGAGTAGGTTTGAGGTAGATCAAGACCCCTAAGTTGTATATCTTCGACTACTTTATGCTTCAGCCCTCTGTTGTGAAAAGTGTTGTGAAGGACATACCCTTCTTCTAGTCTTGAACAGCATGGGTCCACTTTGTACAGTTGGAGTTTGTTTTAGAAAAAAAAAAAAATGGCAGACTTCCTCCTTGCCCTTTCTTTTCCTTATACGTCTGTGTGAAAGATGAGTAATCTGCTCAATAAGAATATTATGTAACTTGGCATATTTGTATTATTTGAAGAAATACATTTGAGAAATACATTTTGAAAACATAAAGACATATAACTGTATATAACTGTATATAATACTTTCAGTTTCGTATTCCACAGTGTATGACTCAGATTTGTGTCAATAACCCCTTAGAATCAACTCTAGAAGGTAACCAATAGAGTTGGCGGTAACCTATTATGTTTGGGGTCTATGTACCTCAGTGGCAGATACATTAGTTAAATTTTTATGTGTGTGAAAACACCATAAACAAGGAAACTTAAAGAAAAAAGAGTTTATTGGGAGTTTACAATTTCAGGGGGTGAATCTATGATCATCATGGTGGGGAGCATGGTAGCAGGTAGGTAAGTGGAGAGTCATGGTGTAGAAAGCAAACATCACTGAGACAATAACCACAGGCAAAAAGAGTTAATTGGGGATGGGACACCAGATTTTGAAACCTCAAAGCCCACCCTCAGTGACACATTGCCTCCAATAATGCCATACTGCCTAATCCTTTCCAAACAGTTCTAAGTGAGAACCAAGTATTCAAATATATAAATCTATAGGGGCCATTCTCATTCAAATCACCACAGCTGACATCTCCAAAATCAGTAACCCCATCTGGACCACTAGGCACTTTATTTGCTGGCTTATGATTAAGTGGAGGGTTTGTTGTCCCATTTAGAGGATGACTCCTCTTTATTTATCTAGTGATTTTTTTCAATTATTTCTCTTATATTTATTCCCAAGGATATGAGGGAATTCTCATTCAAATCAATATGATTACAGGCTCTCTTTCAAGGCTGAGAGATCATTGCAGAAGAGTGGGAGGAAACATTGTGGCAAACAGAGGTATTAGATGAGTATAAAGACCTGTTGTCTTCCGGACACTCAGGGCAACTGCACAGAATGGTTATGCTTAAACCAAGCAAACTCCCAGTATAGACAGCAAAGGTAGCAGACATCCCAACACAAGCCAAGATTATGTACCAAGCGGGATGGGAGAGAGTCAGTTTTATTTAATAGTGTTGCCTCTGGTAAGTTAACTTTGCTCCACACATCTAAGAATAAATGAGCAACACAAATTGCATACAATGTTTATAAAACTAAACAATATATAAATAAATAGGATATAAAGATTCCACAGATAGGGATTGAGGGGAGGGCACCTGGGAGGAGTTGCAGAAGAGGATAAGTGTGATGAAACACAGTGTACAGAATTCCCAAAGAATTAATTTTAAAAGTAAAAAATGTGCATAGAATACTTATAAATAAATTATATCTCATATATAATGCTTTTGGACTCAGGAGACAGCTCAGTGGCTGAGCACTAAACCCAGTTTGTGTTTATGTCTCTTTTTTCTTATAATTTTTTTATTTATGCACTTTATTTCCTGCTCAGTGACCCCTCTAAGTTACCCCCTCCCACAGTGCTTCCCCTCATCCCACAATCCTTCTCCCATTCTCCCTCTCCTTCTTCTCTGAATGGGAGGGGGCCCCTTGAGTATCCCCCAACCTTGGCATTTCAAGTCTCTGCAAGGCTAGGTGCATCCTCTCCCCCTAAGGCCATACAAGGCAGCCCAGCTAGAAGAACATATCCTACAAACAGGCAACAGCTTTTGGAATAGGTCCATTACAGTTGTTCAGGACCCACATGAAGACTAAGCTACACATACGTCTGCTACATATGTGCGGGGAGGTCTATGTTCAGCCCATGTATGTTCTTTGGTTAGTGGTTTAGTTAGAGATTATTTCTTAATAAATAGAAAAGAAAAAGAAAACAAAGAAAATCTACCATGAAAGTTTCAACTGAGATAGAAAAAACTTTGAAGTAGTTAGGACGAAATGAGAAAAATCAAAAGAGACTTTTTGTTCTTTATACAGCATGGTGCAAAGCAATGCATTTGCAGGTTATGAGTTTATGTGCATATTTTGAGTACTATGCAATCCTCTCAAACTGACTAAAATTAATGAATATAAGAATATCAAAATAATGTTTCAATCTTATAACTGCCTGAGATTGTGTTAAATATATACAACTAGGCCAAAATAATTTTTTCCATAGAATTTTGATAAAAATTAATGATGACCCAAATGGAATCTTTAAGAACTACATTGTTTACTATATACCGTGTGTATGTTCATTTTACTCATGATGTGGTAGAGCATTTTGTGTTAAATATGGGTTAAAGTGGGAAATTATGGAAAAAGGAAGATAATGAGCATTAATTAATTATTGTTTTGATTACTAAGAGGAATCTTTCTATTCTCTTTTATTTTTTTAATAGGTTTGGTTTTTCGCAAAGAGATTTCACATTAAAGGAAAAAAAATTCCCGGATATATCTTTTGATGCTCTTCCCAATGCTGGCTCACAAAAGTACATCTCTGAAGTTGGCTCTCACTCACTCGGTCTTATTAAATATGATCCACCACATAGTGTTGACAAGCTAGCTAACAGACCTATCATTGGTTTCATCTGCTACTAGAAAATTCTCAGACTGACTTACTTGTGTGGACTCATGGAGGTGTTCATGAAATTGGTCCACACAAGCATCTTCTGTTACTGATGTAAACCTCGTCATGTTTAAGAAAGGATGGAACAACAGAAAAAGGCAATAAAATGGAAATGAATTTGAAAAGGCAGTGAATGTAACAGAGGGACATTTCACCTGTTTTCTATCAATACAAATATATTTTGACATTAAGCATTTTCAAAAGTGGAATAAAATTAAATGACATGTGTTTAGGCCTTAAAATGTATATATTGGTTTGTCATCAGCAGTGGTGTACATGTTAGAGACAGAACTCCAAGAAGCAAAAGAGCTTAGTGTCTGGCTGGGATTCTCCACACAGCTGCAGCAAAGAATCAGGCCTGGCAGCATGAGGCAGACTGAGAGTTTACTAAGGTGTTCTAACATATATTTAAGCTCAAGGGTTTCTAGAAATGAAAACACACTGAGAAACACAAGCCACACAGTATACACCTGAGTTTCTCAGATGAGAGTCACAGGTCTTTGTCTTGGCAGTTATCATACGCATGATTCAGATAGGTGGTGCAATATTGATCACAAAGGGCTACTAACTTAAACAATCCAGACAACTAAGGATCTAGTATTGAATTGGCTTGATATTTTGGTGTTATTTATAACTATTGGAGATAAAAATAATTATTTATTAAGTAAAAACAATGTGCCTGTACCTAACAAGGTTGATTATATGTAAAGTGAACACTTAAACCATCCTTTTCTAGAAAAGAGAGAAGATTTTTGGTATCTTTGGGTCACAGTCCTAGTTTATCTTCAAGAGAACATCCTGCCTCTCTCTTTATCTTGTTATTCTCTTTCTTTTCTTCACTCCCCCTCTTCCTCCCTCCTTCTGTATTTCCCTTCCTCCAATATGAGGAGTAATTCACTGAGAAGAAAAGCCCCTGTTATACACTTATGCTTTGATATTGAATATCTCTATGGAAAGCTGTTGCTTTGATTTATAGATTTGTCACACACATGGTATGCTAGATTTAAAAGGAAGCACACTGGAAAGTCACTCCATAGCATAAGGAGTATCTGTTAGCATTCTGTCAAACTCCACCTCCACAGCTACCTGGCAACAGCCAGGTAGCCCTGCCCACTATTATAAAAAGGGCTGTCTGGCCCCTCCTCTCTCTCTTGCCCCTTGACCGCTCGCCTGCAGGTTGTATCGGACCCTCTCCCCTTCCCCTCCCCTTCTCCATGTGGTCATGGCCGGCCACCTCTCTCTCTCTCTCCCTTCTGCCCTAAATAAACTCCCTTCGTGGAACCCTCTGGCCCTGGCGTCTTCTGTTCCAAGCTCCTGCGCGATTTAAAATAAGAGTTTTAACTCCTGGTCTTTCACCTAAATGCTCTCCCCTCCCAGACCATCTGCTGACCCCATTACTTTGCCATCTCCATTCTCTCTTGTGGAACTTTGCTGACCACCATCTACCTCGACCACACACTGTCTCCTGTTCACTGCCTGTTAACATTGGAGACCAAGTGCTTCTCTCCCCTCCAGATAATCGACCCTCACCTCCCTCTCCCAAATGGCAGGGTCCTTTTAAGATAATTCTCGTGACCCCTACAGCTGCTAAACTTGAAGGACTACCTCATTGGGTCCACTTGTCTCACCTCAAGCCTTTCATCCCTTCATCTAAAATTGACTCCTCTTCATACACGTCGACTCTAACAGGACTGTGCTCTCTTATGCTCCAGAGGACATCAAAATCACCCACCTTGTCCTCAATCTCAGAAGATGAGACCCCACCCCAGCAGCTGAGCTCAACCTCACTGGACTAGACACGTGTTTCTATCCAGGTCAGCCTTTGCATCTAGGTGTATGAGGTTCAAGAGACACTCACAGATAACAGTCTCTCCAAACAGGGCCAGGGAACTACTCCATAGCCGGATGCCAAGGACCAATCCGAATTGCCACCATCCCTAGACCTGTTATCCCATTTAAAATATTATGTTCTCTGTACTTGCTTTCTTTTTGCCCAGATAGAAGAATACTGGTCTTTTCAGATACATATGCTAGGTCCACAGACCAACCACTTCTACCAACACTGCAAGACACTCGCTTCTACATCCAAGACCTGCAAGATTCCAGCTGTGGTGCTTCAGAACTGACGGGTACCAGGTGTCCTGACAGCTAAAGAAGATGGTCTTTGCCAGTTCTCCCAAAAAAAAGTGCCACTTTGAGAATGTGAGACACCCCTTGGCCATCCTCCTGATATTATTTCTAACCAATTTATTAATAAGTTCCTGTTACAGTATTATCAGCTGCTGTCCACACATCCATTGAGCAGGCCCTGATGGTGAAAGCCAGTTACTCCCTTCAACGGACTACACCCCTACACAGCAGGAAGTAGTTTAAGAGACAGGACGCCCCAACTCCTCTTTCACCATCAGCTTCCTCCTTCTCTCCCTTTTTTTCCCTATCTTTTTATAATAAGAAGAAGGGAGGTATGTTAGCATCAAGCCTGAACTCTGAGTGACGTCATATTCAGGTGATGTGCGACCTCTACCTCGTTACCAAGACAACCGCCAAACCTTCCCATAATTCACCTGACCACTCACCTGATACCTGCGGGTGAATATGTCACAGGCCATATAAATATTCAGGGCAAGCGACATCACTCTTTCTCTTTCTCTCTCGCCATCTTTCTCCCCACTTCTTCCCCCACCCTCTATCTAAATAAATCCATGCTCTCCCGTGGAATCAGCCAGTCTGGTGTGGTCTGTTCTTAGCCGCGCGCCGCAGTAACCGCCGCAGTATCCCTTTAGTATCACTTATTGATAAGCAATTTGATTATTAAATGAACATAACAAATTGAAAACTATTTTTCTTGTATCAAATGCTTTTTACCTGAGTTATATAGTGGAGCATGAAGTATAACTATGTTAAGGGGAATTTTTGTCATTATATTTCTTAAATGAAATGTGTGTATATGTTTATATGCATATATGCAATCATTTATGAAATAGACTATTTTATAGCATCGAAACAGTTGTTTACAGAGGAGTTTGCTGACTTCTACTCAAGAGGGAAACAGTCACTTTTACACAATTTCTAAAGGGTTTACAAGTCTCTAACATTAGTACTTATTGATTTTTGTCTTAATTTTAAAACACAAGCCATTATAGACTATTGATGAGCCTCCTGTTTCTATCTCTTTGATGATTATCTCCATCACATTTAATGTGTGCAGAGATTCTGAACAACATTCTATGCCCATCATAATGATGATGTAACAATGTGTCCCAGGTAGAGCTGGTAAATAGAATGTACTCATGGGAAGAACTGCTGATGGATATAAGATTGTCCTGCTATCAAGTGTGACCTGGCACAATCAAAAACACTTGATATATGTGCTGTAGTTACTAAGGCTAAACTCTTGATCAATATGTCAGATTTCAAAAGCGATTACAGCAAAGTAGACTCTGGATTATAAAGAAGCTGAATGCACAAAGGAAATGGAGAACACACCAAGCAGGGCTGCCTGTGTTTTGTATTGTCAAAGGACAGAGTAAAGCTGCCCAATCTATAGATATCCTCATATTGCAGAAGGCAGTAGTCTGTGGATCATTCGAAGAACTAAAAATGTTAAACCTTGTAAGGTAATAATTAGGAAAAGGAAGACTATGCCTGAGCCCAAACAGTAAACCCCAGTAATTCTTCCAGGCTGTGACTTGCTCAGACCTCACCTAAGTATCCATTAACATGATAATGCTCATTAATCCTGCCAAACAGAACTCATCTGTCATCCTCTGTGGCAACCCATCTGTGTGCATGGTGAGGGAGAAAATTCACAGTTTTAACTGCCCAGGGATTAACTGGGGAGAAAAGGCTGATTTTCCCTAATTCTTCCCTAGGAAAGCACTCATTTGTTTGCATTTACTGAAGCACCTGTTTACTTTTCTGCTTTCACCAGCTCACCAACATCTTAAGCAGTAGCTAAGCAGAGATGGATCACATGGAAATAAAAACACCTCCAAATAATCAATGGAAGTCGAATGTAGTTCCTAAACTTGGGAGTTCCGTTTTTCTGCCTTGGCTGACCAGGAAAAAAGGGTGTCTGTTTCCTATCTTTAGCTATTGCTTATTAATGGAATATGTTCTGCTAATATTGTCTATCTAAGTGATGTGAAATGCGCAAAATAATTATGTGTTTCTTGAACAACATATACACACACACACACATAATGGGTACACACACATGCACACTCTCTCATGCAAGCACACACACACACAGCACGTCAGAGGACTTAAGAGAGCAAACACATAGGGACAGGCGAGATGGCACAAAGGTTCTAGAGCACTGGCTGCTCTTCCTTAGGACTCAAGTTTGATAACAAGTGCCTGCTCTGCAGCTCACAGCCCTCTGTGACTGCTTTCTGGGCTCCATGGTCATCAGGCATGCAGCATGTGGCGCAGTCAAAGCATCCACACCCACATATTTTCAGAAGAATAAAACTAGTTTATTTTTTACTAATTATTAAGAAAAGTGCACAGACTTCTCATTTGCCATGAATAATTTCACTCAGATTATTTGAGCTATAGCTACTCTGAACAAAGTTACACGTGTGTAATCTACAAACGCCAACTCTATAATAATGCAAACATGTAACAAAAATAATATAAACAGTTATATAAAAATAATGCAGTTAACAAAAAATGCTACCAGAGGCATTAGCAAAAGAAATATAATCAAAATATTTAGAGGGCAAAACAACACTGTAATCATGCAATCCAATGGGAACAAAAGTGAGCTCCAACGCATTAGAACTGAGTGTCTCCCATACATCTCAGTTCTCAGTTATGCTGGAGTAATAGCGCACTGATTTGCTATGAGAAAGTCAATATTCAAGTAAATATTTTTAAGTCATCTTCAAGCAATCTGCCTGGCTGATATGAATTCAATAGAAGATATCATTTTGCTAAGCTGATTAAAATTAAGAATCATTTTTTTTATGTTTGAGCATAGATAGGCATTAACTATAATATAAAGTGCTGTATTTATTACATATAAAATTTTTATACAAAATAATATAAGATGACATATAATATCCTTTAAATTCATCATTTAAAATATCCTAAAGTGTTTTTGATGGGGGGGGCGTGGATGTTAAAAGACATTCGATGTAAAATGTTCCCTAACAAATTGATCTAAGTAAGAATTGGATTGTATGAAGTGTACCAGGTTAGCTCTCAATAGTATTTAATGAATAGACACCTTCTGTGAAGTAAAACATGGTGCTGAGGTATTTCAGACCTTACATTCTTTTTCTTTACCTGTAAGATAAAGGTGTGTGTGGCAGACTCAAATAGGTAATGTGATGTGAGCATTTAAAAGTGGTCTACACAGAAGAAGCACGCCATCAAAATTCATTCGTATTATTAGCACATGTATATTTTTAAACTTGATTAGCACACGTAATTTCTCGCAGAGTAACTATTTGAAATTAAATTTGCAAAATTCACTCTGAGGAGCTCATGGATTAAAATTGGAGTGTTTTCTTTGTTAGAAATATCTATAATATAATATCTCCAACAATAAACATCAGGGTACAACACAGATATTTTAAAAAACTATGTATTAAGAATAATTAAAATGAAACCAATATATATATATAAAAGGGTTAAATATTAAAAAAAAAAAAAAACAACTTGTTATTTGGGCAACTGGCTTTATGGTAGCTACTTCAGAACAGCCGGAAACAGCCCTCCACCCATTGTGGAAAATGAACTGCAGTGAGAAAGTGGACACAGTCAGGCAAGTGCTGCTATTTGGCCTTTTGTTATTGTGTTTTTGTTTTTTTCATCTCTCATTCAAGATGCTACTAATAGAAACGACAGAGAAATCTGTTTATGGCAGCAATTCTGAGATGCAGCATCCATGGAAATAGAGCAGGAAGGAATCTAGCAAGCTCTATTTGGGTCTTTAGCACTAATAGCTCAGATTTGGCTCTCAGATGTTCTTGCAGGAGGTGATACTAAATTTGACTGGAGCGACGCAGACAGTCCTAACGGGAAATGAGCATACTGCTTTATGTCTAGAAAGGTAGAAGTACAATTCCTACACAAGAAAGTCATAGAAAAGCTGTTGATGAAATAAAGGAAGTATTCTCTTACGTCCTCACTTGGGACAAAGAGACATGCTATAAGTAAGAAAAGTTTAGGCTTTGTTTTTTTCCTAAAAACAACAACAACAACAACAAACCTAATGATCAGTCTTATTTTAAAACTTCTATGAATCCATAAAAATCAGATCTTGTAAAATAAAACACATTTCATTTCAGTCACTTAAAATATGTGGGCAGGCGTGATCTATCAAAGTCAGTGAAAGACTTGAAACTTGTAAGAACGGTCAGAACTTCAGCTTCACTAAAGTAAAGCCTGTGCATTTGCCTGAATATGCAGTGATGCAATCACTAAAATAAATGTTCTTGCTGCACTCAATTAAGCATTGTATTGTACATGTGTGTTTATTCAATTGTGTGACGATACAGTGATTGAAACACACGGGCTCAGCGCATTTGTCTCAATCTGTAGTGTGTTTATTTAAATGTACAATCAATCACAGGCCCCCGCTTTTAGCTTTCCCCTTGTATTTTTAAAGCACACTGAAGATCAGGCATTGCAAGTATGCCATACAACGGTAAAATAGTTAAATTCACATTAAATTAGCAATATAAGATTTAAAATTTAAGGAAAAATATATGTGAATGGACAACTGCTATCAGCATACACATGTCAACATACACACACACATGCATGCACACACAAACACAAACATACAAACACATCACACATACACACACACACAGGCACACACAAGGTCAAAGTTGTATCTACTGCATTGCTCCTTTTGATATGTGGCTGTGTATATAGCAGTCTTAACATTTATTTAATCACAATTTTCAAAAACATTCTACTCCACAGTTAAATTCACAGCACTTGAGTTTTATTCCACATGACTCATTATTTAAACCATGCATCTTATTACACTCATTCCCATGCTTTTGTGACCCTTCTCCTTTCTGTCCAGTCTTTGAACTCATAAATGGGAAGCAAAAGAACCTATCTTGTCATTGTAGGGAGTGCGATGTGAGAAGGCACTGTAATTTCTCCATGTGGACTAACTTGAAGAAAATAGCCTTCAAGAGCTACTTGCCCCCTCACTGATGTTTTAACCTGGATCCACTCATCTTAACTATAAATTCTTATCACAATCGACTGTAATAGTGGATTCATATTCATAAAAGACATTCTTTCCATGAAGGCCTAAATAGAGACAAACACCTTTCTCCTTCCAGACTTTTGACTGTGCCATTCTCTGCTCAGCATCTTGGAGATCCTATCTTGTTTGACCACTATTTTAAGTATTATTTATAATGATCGCTATATGCATTCTAAAATTTATCCAGTCACTCAATTAAAATTATCAATAAACAATTTATAGTTTTGTATCTAAAGTAGCAAATAAGTGTGTGGCATTTCTGAAAGGAAACTGTGTTTAATCTGCATGTGTTGGTAGACAAATAAGAATTAATTCCATTGCTGAAGGAAGCTTTTAAAAGAAGTCCATACTGTAAAAACACTAAAAGGTATTAATCAGGAATTTATTTATTTAGTGAGACAGGGTCTCAGCATGTAACTCTGGCTAGCCTGGAATTCAGGTTGTAGGTCAGACTGACCTTTAACTCACAGAGATTGTCTCTGCCTTCAGAGTACTAAGACCAAAGGCATATGCCACCATTCTCAGTTGAAGCATGGATATTTAAATGTTTTTTTTGTATATTAGATTGATATAGTTTTAACTCCAGAGAATATTCAAATGTAGGCATCAGAATAGTCCAGGAAATTAGTTTAGATTTTACCCTTATCTCTCTTCCATAAATCACTATATCAATGCCTACACAATAGCAATACTAGTTTTTGAACAATAACACATGTAAACTATCATATAGAGCCTAAAAGATTTAGGACAGGTATGGTGTACATACTTGTAATCATAGAACTTATGAGTCTGAGAAAAAGAACTTATCAGGTCAGTCTGGACTACATAGAGTTCCATGCCAGCTTGGGCCACACAGTAAGACTATATTTCAATATGATAAACCAATTAAAGTGTGTATATTTTGCTTGAACATATTACACACAAAGTAGCTATGATTAGTTTATCAATAACTGCTAAACGCATTCATTAATGTAAAGAAAAAAATGATTGACTGCCTTGTGACTTGTCCATGATTTTATTTACACTAACTTGAAAGTTTTAATCTATTTTGTCCTGTGATCTGAATGAAAATGAGGACCATGCCTTGGTATGGTTGAAGAGAAGGGTTTTATTGAAGATCTGAGGAAGGGAACCGGCTGAGGCATCTTAAAGAGTCCAGATTAAATATGGCCAGCACAGGAGACTGGGACAAGAGAGGACAGAGTGGGTTAGAGAGACAGGAAGAGAAGAGTGATGGGTACAAGCAGCCAAGAAAGATGTCATGGGCAAAGAGTCTAAAAGCAACCCAAGAGAACAAATGAGAGCTAAGGGAGCACATAGCCAGTATACATAAGTCAGAACTTATCCATAATTCAGAAGGGAAAGGGACGGAAGCCCATCCTCTAGGGTGAAGAGGTGTAGTGTAGAATTCAGGGTAAGAAGTGCTTGGAGGACCCACAGGTACTGAGTGAAACTTGTCCCAGGGTTCTTTGGTACCTGACTTGACCTTTTCCCAGATAGGAAATGTTGAGGTTTGATCTGTTGTTATATATTATAATGCTAAATTCTGTTCCTGAAGGACTAAGCCAGCAGTCAATCCTCACATTTACAAGCTTTTGCTGTGTAAAACTTGCTCCTTGATTTAAAACTGTTGGTTAAATAAAATTGGCTACAGCCAATTTCTGGAGGGATTAGAAGTAGATGGTTTCTGAGTGACATGGTAGAGAAAGTAGAGATGAGAAGAGAATGGGGAAGAAAGAGGAAAGGAGGAAGTCACCGTGAAAGGAGATGGACCATGAGCATGTGGCCAGGACAACAGCAAGTATCTGGGGTACATCACTGTGGAAGTAGCTAGGCCAACAGTTAGAGAGTAGATGAGAGCTAACTTCCCAGTATTGTCAAAGCCAAATAAAATAACCATAGTCTGAGTCTCATTAATTTGTAAACTAGTCAGGAATACATTAAATTGGTTATACTACAAATTTAATATTCAGAGTGCTATCTGAATCCCGGGTAGAGGAGTCATAAGCTGAGTGCCCTGTACCTGAGACTTGTTCTCACCCAGGGTTCTAGGGTCTAGATCATCCCCTGACACTTCAAGCCCCAAATAGGCCTGAGATTATCTTTCCTGTTATCCACCGAGGAGTCATTGGCTACCTGGACCAAGCAGTCTGCTTATTCACCAAACTATGCTTTGCATACTACTGATATCATCTCATTCAGATATTTACACCTATGCCATTATTTTGGTATAGGCACTGCACCTGATATTACTTCCTCCATATTCTTTAAGTTTTTAGATTTATTTATTTATTTATTTATTTATTTATTTATTTATTTATTTATGTGTATGGTGTTCTGCTTGCCTGTATGCCTGCAGGTTAGAAGAAGAAGGTACGGGATCTCATTAACGATGGTTATGACCTACCATGTGGTTGGTTGGAATTACATTCAAGACCTCTAGAAGAGCAGACAGCAATCTTAGTCTCTGATCCATCTCTCCAGCACCCTCCTGCATATGCTTCAAGTGCTTCTAATCAAGCCCCTTCTGATAACTGGTTTAATATGTGCTCCTATGAAACCAAAAACAATTCTGGTTTTACAGACTCTCTCTACATGATATGTACATACTTATTTTTACCTTCAAACATGTTCTGGTGTGTACCAGAAGTATGAACATACATAGATTGACTATAAGAGAACATGTCTTTATGTCTTCATAAGAACATGTCTTCAAAAGAGAAAGGTATCAATAGGCATGCAAAATTATCAATAAGTAGAGCACATTTAGGATATCTACAATAACTGCCAATGATTAAAAACCACAGGATGATATCAGTAAGAACTTCTCAATGGTCTCTCTGTTGATATCAGGCCAGGAGTGAAACTTGAAGAGGTCATAATGAAAATTCAGTTCACATTGACTCCATCAACCTGGATCAAGATGTCTCAAGAGTCAGGAGATTCATTGCCAGCATATTTAAAACACAGTACAACTTGGAAAAAAATGTTTCTAGGTATAATACAATCCATGGTACACAAAAAAGCATAATTATATCGACATTCAACTCAGAAAACATGTTATTTCTTGTATGAAGATGAGTTGTAGAGATAAGATACCTGTGTTAGTTTAAGGCCTAGGGAAGGGTCTGGCCTGGTGATTATACAGATAGCAGAGAAGTCATTTGGGCTATTAGCCACCTTTGGTCCTGGTTATGGAAACTTGATAGAGCTTCTGGCTATATAGACAATATAAGGGTCATTTAGATTGTTGGATATGTCTGGTCTTGGTTGTGAGAGCTTAGGGTACCTGGCTGGAAGACTCATTTAAATTACTGCCTCCTCCCATCCTGCTTGTAGGAAGTTGGTAAGGTCTGGCCCAACAGATAACAGAGGTCACACAGCTGTTAAACAGCCTCCAGTTCCCAGCCTTCTGAATGGAAGAACAAGTATTTCCTTCTCTGAGGAGACACCTCTGTCTGAATAACATTCCTAGTTTCCCTGGATGTCTATGGGTTCACAGACCTTTGATCTGTGCACCCCACAACTTTAATGCCATAACATCTATCATGGGCTGACATACTGTATGTACTTTGTTGATAACTACAATATAAATTCAATTAAGAGTGGGAGTGTTTTCTGTTTTGTAGACTACCCTATCTTTACATCAATAAGTATTAATATTCCAGCACTAGATGAGTGAGTATAAATAAATAAATAAGTAACAAAATAAATAAATAAGCTAAAGGAGCTTATTCTAACAATAACCTTACAGTATAGATAAATATAACATTGTATAGATTTAAAAACAAACAAACAAATAACGACAACAACAATGTACAAAAAATGTAGCTGATGTCCAATAGCAGTGTGCTGAGACAGGACATTGAAATGGATCTTGCAAAATGTAGGTTGTTGACTCTGCCATTAAACCATCTTTTAGTACTTTTTTTTTTTTTTTTTACTTTCAAATGAATTGTGGGTAAAGAAGTACACAAACCTGTTTTTGTTCTAACAGATAAAGAAATCAAACTTAGGTGGAAATAAGTAGGAATTTTTAAAAAAGATTTCTCATAGTATATATTTTGATTTTTCAAAAACCCGTAGCCTTCTCTGGCTTCCAAGTATAGAGTGGTTCCTGAAACCCCTATGCCTTAGTTCAGTGTTCCTCTAGGATATGTGAAGTGCTTAACAATGAAGCAAGCAGCGCTGTCTGCTCTATCAGCATCTGCTAGTAGACAGCAGAGGGAACTGTTAGTACATTTAGTAGCCGAACAGTTATAACCAGGCAAAAAGGGAGATGACCAGTTTTGGTTTATGTAACAGACTTAGATCCCTTCTTTTAAGCACTCCATTGTATTGCAAACTTCTAGCCCCTTGTGAAGGATATCTCTAAAAGATTGGCTTTGCATGATAAAGAACCTTTTCTCATTTCTTGACTTTCTCTCTGGGAATGTCATTGTCTTTCCGATGCAGTGAAAGTTGCCTGTCCAAGTCCCTAAAGGTGTTCACTATTTCTCTCCTCTCTTGTTCTCTCCAGACATCGCCTCTTCTAACCTCTCCACTTCCTTCTTACAATCTCAACCATCTGGAACAATTTCTTATTTTCCCTTGACAAGTGTAATATCTTACTTAAGACTCCTTAAAACTCTTCTTGTCTGAGAGGAAATTCCAAACCTTTTTGGATGAATTCATGAGATACCTGGTCATGACATTTACTGACTTGTTAATGTTCAGGGGCTGATGACCCAATCTGCCAGCCAATATACAAACTCTTATCTCACTACTCTCTGCCTTTGTTCTCCTAAAAATGCCATAAGTCACAGAGAGGTACAGGCCATTAAAAGTAACATCAACATTTTCCTTTGACAAATTAGAAGACAGCTACGATCACTACCAGCATTTAGTGACAACCCCAGTTCATAGCTTGCTAACTTACCTGGTTCATATGGTTTTTAGGCATTGGGTAAATTATCCCATTGGAATTTCATATGGATCATTTAGAACTGAGAGGCAAGGCTGCTTACAGTTTCAATAGAAAATTGAATAGCATATAGGACAGACAACAACAAACAACAACAACAACAATAATAATAATAATAATATAATAAAAATTTTCATAAGATCTTGATGGCAGAAAATATAAATCATAAAGGTTTTGTGGCTACACTGACTGGAGTATAACATCACACCATTTCCACATTGGAAGTACATGATAGACATTATAAGCAAGTTGTGAATGACCCTTCCAACACAATTTCTATGATTTATTAGTAATTTTTAAACTTGTGCCCCTATAGAATTCTTCTTTTATTAGTACATGGCTAACTATTACTTAGTAGAAATATCACCTACAAGTTTTACATGCTATTGATGATACATATCTGTTAGTATATCCATAAAAGTTTTATGTGAGAGTCATGAGATATCAGATCTCTCTCTCTCTCTCTCTCTCTCTCTCTCTCTCTCTCTCTCTCTCTCTTTCTCTCTCTCTCTCTCTCTCACACACACACACACACACACATAAACACAAACAAAGATGTGTAGCATTATGGTAATTGTTGAGAGGGAAAGATAATTTGAACTTCTGGCCTTAGCATTCTAACTATCTTTCATCACAAAATTCTACTCAGTTAATAAGGCAGGTAGAGTCTTTAATGGAATAAGATTTTCTTTCTTTCTTTCTTTTATTATTATTTCCTATGATCCTCTGTTTATAGTACAATATATCTTACAAATTTATGCAATGTCAAGTATTTTAATTTATTAATATTGTTTAGAATAAAATCCATATGAAAATCCATCATTCTCTAAACCCTGTTTCAGTTAGTTTCAAATTTTTTAATTGAATTAATACTATAGGTTCTGACTTGATTGATATTTGTGAGTGACAAGAATAAATTTCACCTCACAATGCCTTTCACGTGGAACTGCTCCTTTCAAAACACATGTTGTAGGACAAGAAACTAATTGGAAGACTGCAAGGAGCACTGTATCCCACTAACTGATAGACTGGAAGATGTTCTGTAGACCTGCCTGCCCCTTCTCTAACACCAGTAAATGAAATGCCATGAGACACCCAGATTAATTCTGGCAGCAGAAATGGTCCACTCTTTAGAACTAAGTCTCATTTGCAAACATTTTAGAAATCTCTTAATTACTACAAGTATTATGATTTAGTTAAAAATCCATATCTAAAGTTAAAGAACATCACATTTTTTAACATCACTTCTTACTTACATTTTAATATACTTTTAAAAATATAACTATTAAAAAAACAATGAAATAAAGTTTGCTTTTCTCAGTTTCAATGAGGATCAGTTTTACATACTTAATACTTGTAGACATATATAAATAGACTATGACAAAGGATTAATAATGAAAAAATACAGAAAATGTTGTGTGTACTGTAAAAGCAAACCCAAGTCATCATATACACAACACATTGTAAAAGATGTTAAAGAATACCATGAGCAAAAGGAGGAAGAATGGTGGGAGAAACACTGGGGAAAAGCACCAAGGGGAAGATGGGCATGAAATTTATAGACAGTCTGTGGGTAGGTTTTTAAAGTGGCATGTGACAGAGCCAAATCTGTTACTTATTAACAAGATTTGTCCCTGTGCCTGTCAAACATTGCTTTGAAAGTACCTGCTTTTGTGAAAGTTATACTGCTTTTCCCTGCCAGGTTTACTCCTGAGAGATTAATGTATAATCTCTTTAGGACTCGTCTTTTCATTTCTGTGCATATGACAAATTGTTTTGAATACTCTTCATACATACACAGAAGAATATAGGCACTAAGTGCTTATTGGTACATATTTAAACCCCAGAGACACTATTTTCTTCATTGGAAAAATTGTTCCTCAAAATAATCTCTAGATATACTATTACAACTTTACAATTAATGCATTCGCACCGTGATGCCATAAGGCGATTGTTTTTAACCTTAACAGATCTGGTACCTTCTTTCAACAAGTACTTTACAATTCATTTACTACTGTGAAATGAAATTCATAGATGCTACAGTCATGTTGAGGGTATCATTAAAAGACTCAATTCCATGCCTGTGTTCAAACAATAAAATAAAGGAGTCGATATAAAAAGAAAGCACATCAGAGCAAAACATGTATATTTTGAAATATGAACATGTAAACCCTTCTATGTAAAGAAGAAAATATGCTGTCTATCCTTGGTATATAAGCAAGAATCGGTTTGTTAAAAAATCAGTTACTAATTAAACTGAAGTAAGGTCATTATTTTGTTGCAACAGTACTGCAACATTTACCTTTGTGAGCAATAATTGACGAAGTTCAAAATAATTTTCTTTAAATTTACATGTTAGTTTGATTCCTAGAAAATTAAGAATGTATTCAACAGTATAAAAATCTTATAATTATGGGGCTAGAGAAATGACTCAGCAGTTAAGAGTATATGTTGTTTTTTCAGGGGATCTAAATTTGGTTCCCATTCCCAACATTGGCCTGCCTACAACTGCATTAACTCCAGCTCCAGGGAATCCCATACCTTCTTCTTGAATATGTGGTTACTTACATTCATGCCAGACTACACACACACACACACACCACACACACACACACACACACACAACATAACTAAAAACAAAATATAATTTAAATATCTTAGATATAAAATGGAAATGGGGTATAAGATTAGATAATGGTAAATGGTTGTTTCAATTAAATGCATGTCTGTCTCCTAAGATGCTCAACAACTGATCTTTCGATGAGTTGGACTTTCCTGCAGTCCATAAACATAGCTTTTCTTGGACAGACCAAGTCAGTGGTTGCCTACATACAATCTATTTCCTAAAAGGGACTACTATATCCTATATATTTATCAAACTCTATACAATGTATCCTGCTTCCTCCATGGAAATTCTGTAGTCTTGGAGAGATGGAAAAAAAAAAACAAATACATGTCATTTATGATGTCATATCAATTAGAGAACAAAACCAATGTTCAAGACCACATAACTCCTAATGCTATGTTCATAAATTCTATGAAAAAGTTATTCACAAATGTTTTTGTTCTAACTTTTAAACATGTAGAGTTTGAGCACATGGACTAATCATATGTGCTGGAATCATTTGGGGTGAAATTGACCCACGTATCACAATCCTAGAAGTCACTATTAAGGTTAAAAAGAAAGAATAGACTTTTGTAGGAATAGCATGGCATATGCATAAAGACTGTAGAAACAAACTATATAATATATAAAGCATAAATAAAAAAAATTCAGAAAGTATGGGTAAAGGAAAAAAACTGGTACAAGCTGTTGTTTTAGAGGAAAAAATGTTGCCAAAGGACATGATATGGTACTAGATTTATTATTCCATTTATCCATTTATCCTTAAAACAAACGAACCATAGATATTTACCTTTGAAATATAAAGTTGCTATTTCTGTGAAGCACAGTTTTACAGAACCATGAATTTACGGTTTCACAAGGTATCCGTCACACTTCCATGGCATTTGCTGATATAAATATAAAAGCTTCATTTTAAAGGATAAATAAAGCTACACTATTATCTAAACAGGGTAAAATTTAACATCCTTGTGGTTTGTGGAAATTTTTGATGTGCCTGCTGGCTTTTCAATAAAAATCAATTATGCCTTAAACGCGAGCGGTAGTCAACATACTACAGACTATAAATTCAATTTCATACTCAGAAATATGGATTAGCTGAACTTGATGCCCTTCCATTGATTTCAGAATGCAAAAGCTGATAAGGTAAATAATAGTAAGAGGCTCTCTGACACTCCACATCAAGTTCCGGATTTCCATATTATTTTTGTAAGAACTTTGCAGTCACCATAATATCCTCCTTGTGAAATATGTATGATGAATAGATATTATATGGATTGCTGATTCATCTCTCCATACAGAATGGATATTTAGCTTTCATAAGTCAAGAAAAGAGCTGCAAAGGAAAAGAGAATATGCTTATTTCCTTAGGCTCAGCATGATAGGGATGTCAAACAATTGTGAATAATCCTGTGAGTAATTAGAACACGGATTAAACAGTGAGATTCCTCCTACAAATAAAATTTGTATAAATGCAGGACTTGTGTGTTCTTCAACACATGTTTATGTATATATGTATGCTTATAGAAAGTCAGAAAGAGAGAGAAGAAGAGAGAGAAGGGAGAGAGAGAATATTTAAACACCAAAAAATGAAAGATACAAATGTTCTGCTTATCCAAAAGAATACCTTAAATGACTAGAAACTCAAAGAGGGCAAAATATTCAGAATTTGTGGTAGAGATATAGAATAGTTTCTAACATGATGGAAAAATCTAGATACATCTGCAACAATTTCCTTCTTACTTCCTTTGACATACAGAGTAGTTTTATAGAACTGTCTGTGTCCACATATGGAGCTTCTCATGATTTAGCTATTCTCTTCTAAGTAGGTTTAGTGAACTCTGATTAAATCCCAAGCTCTGAAGATTTCCTCTACAGGATTAGTCTCACCATTCTCCAAGACATGACTCTGCTTTCCTCACACAAGGATTGCTTTGCAACGTATCCAGCATGCGACAGAAAACCAAAACTTCAAGCAAAATATATGTATTTTTTTATTGGATATTTTATTTATTTACAAAGATGCACATTCTTAGAACAATATCCCATAGACTTCCTAGAAGGCATCACATTGGAGATTTCATATTCCCATTTTCATAAAAATCTTGCTTCAAAAATTTACACTTGAATTTCTCAAGATAGAAGTGACAGAATTACAAGAGGATTCATTATGAACATAATCCATGAAAGTGGCCTGTACACGATAATGAGACCACAAAAAGAGATAGACCCTGAAGGAAAAAACTTCTAATTGTAAAATGTTTCCCATATTTTCCCATAGAATATCAGTTATTCCTTCTGGTGACTTTCTAGAGAAGCCATACAGGAACATTTCAAAAATTATTGTGGGCTACTTTTTAAAAAATGTATTCTTAGCAAGTAAATTGTTTATATGAGAAAATCATAAAAATAACAGAAAAATGTGACCATCTCATTCTGACATTTCAATTTTTAACTTGATGAACAGAAAAAGTCAAGAAGCATTTCCTCTTCGCAACTCCTAGAAATCTCTGTGCATGCCTGCTCATTAATGAATACACTATGTTCCCAGAGAAGGAAATATGGTGGGACATCTCCCACCATGTTACTTCATATCGTATTTAGGAAGAATACAACTATGAATCCTATTTGTCTGATATCACTGAGTACTCATACATCTGTAAAACATGAAGGTTCTGATACATATTTACTGTAGGAATTTCAAAATTTTTAAATTTTAACTTTGAGTATCTGAAATAAATAGCATCTTAGATTCCTAACTAATACAAAAATGGCCCTGCCAACCATTTTCATCATATGTTGTAATGCAGCTGGAGCATGTGAGGAAGAAGCACACATTGTTTATGAAAAACAATTCTTGTAGATACACTTGGAAAGCTGCAAACATTCATAAACAGCTACTCTTTGGGGATAGAGAAAAACTGCCATTAAACAGGTGTTAGAATTTAAATGACATCTCATTAGTGACTCCTTTTTGCAGCTCAGAGACAAATAAAACCTTCATTTAAAAGCATTAGTGCTATTCCTAAGGGTTTCTGGTATCATAATGTTTTGTTTTATGAAGATGTTTAGCTTCTTCCAGCATTCTTGCTTATTTATACAAAATAAACCAATTGCATTTGCAAGTTTATCTGAGTGTGAAGTCAGGGGGTGAATCAGACCTCCTCAAGTACTTTCTATTCCTTTGCCCCTCCCATGTCTACAGCAAGTTAGTGATGTTGTCACACAGCATTTTAAACAAAGGTATATTTGGGCTGCACTTCCTGATAGAGATTTAGTCTTTGTTCACTTGCCTTCAATTAAACAACTTACATTTTCTTGGTGTCAAGGCCATTAACTATTTTGCCAATTGCTCTCATAAAGTGTTAGGCTGCCTCTATAATTCAATAATTATAGCTGAACATATGTCTACTGAAAACTCACCTGCTAATTTTCAAATCCATCACCTTAACACTGTATAATTCATTCATAGAGATAACTATCTGAGGTTACAAAATATGAATCTAAAGAGCAGCATTTAGAATATAAGTCTCAATAAACAGTGTGAGATCGTAAACAGTCATTGGTTTCATAGTTTTGAAAACTCACAGTCCATAATTTCATCCAGCTTTTAATTCTGCTCATTATAATTGACCAGCGCATTGCAGAAAGCATTTACTAAGGCAAACATTGAGGTTTGATAATACTTTGTATTAATCATAATAATTATTGAATATTGCTGATAAATCACAGTTTTGTATTTTGATAATGTAATAATAATGTAATCATATCTGGCTCACAAAGAGTATAAAGTTATATTGGACAAAGTTTCTGGAGAAACTATGGAACAAAAAATGCTTGCTGGTGAAAGTCACAGAGAGAACAAAGGACAGTATGAGACAATTAGAAGAAGAGAAAAGAATTGATGACATCTGTGTGCCCCGGCCCGCAGTTATTCTACGAGATCTTAGGGAAGGGGGTGAAAGAATGAAGGGACAAGAAACACAAGGAATGAGAGCAAGCAGACTTGCTTCTGATCAAGCTCTGAAACTTTAATTTTGGGTGCAGGTTATAAAGACACAGCAAACTGGGAAGTTTGGGTGAAGGTCATTGCTAGGGCTATACTATTGAATGCTTATTGCCCTAGACCATCCCACTGTCATAACCAGCTCCCAGGAAATGCCAGACATTCTTTAAGTTCCTGATACCTGAGACCAGAGAACGTCCTTTCTTAACCTTGTACTGACTAGTCTTTCCAGAACAGCAGGTAGTTTCCTGAGTTTGGCTCCCGGCATCTGTGTTGCCTGTATGTGCATGTACAAACTTCTAAAACATGGGTGGGTAGTGAAGACTACACTTATCTGTATGTACAAGGACAAATCATTATAGGTTGTTGTTAGGATTATGCTACCATAGCCTATGTTTTAGTTAGAGTGTCTATTGTTCTGAAGAAACACCATGACCATGTGAATTTTTATAAGAAAAACATTTAAATGGGATTGGCTTACAGGTTAGAGGTTTAGTCTGTCATCATTATGGCAGAAAGCATGGAGGTGCACAGGCTGACATAGTGCTGGAGAAAAGAGCCAAGATTTCTATGTATGAATCAGCAGGCAGGCAGGCAGACAGACAGGCAAAGAGAGAGACACTTGGGCTGGTTTGAGCTTCTCAAATTCGAAATCCAATACCCTGCCTCCAACAAGGTCATCCCTACTCCAATAAGGCCTTATGTCAAATAATGCTACTCTCTGTAAGCCAATGGGAGCTCTTTTTATTCAAACCATCACAGCCTAGTAGCATAATACAGTAAATTAGTTGTAGATTCTCTTCTAATAACCATGACCTCACTAACACTAAGTAGTTAGCTAGGTTTACAGTAATAGGCACGTTAATTCTTGTTGAGCAGGCTTTAAGTACCACTAGAGAGCTGTTGGTCATGTAGTGGGTTGTGTGTTAGTGCTTGTATTTTTTTTTTATAGCTGTCAACAGAACTTTATTCATAGAAACTGGGCAGTCCAACTTGATGGAGCCATGACCCATGAGGCCTAGCCCCTTGTTTGGACACTAGTGAAAAGTGCAGAATGCCCTTTCCACTGCCAGAAAGAGCCCAGGAGGAATGCTATGTTCTATGCCATGTAGGGAATGAGGAGAAATCTGGTTGTTCCTTCTGAGGCTCCGCATGGAGCTGGGTGCCTGAGGGTAAATGGTCCCAAAGCCAGGTGTAGCTGCACCCCTGTACCCAGGGATAAACTCCTGACCCCAGGTTCTGGTCAAGTTGGGAGTCTTTAAAAGACAATGACAAGCAGAAGTGGCTCTAAGAGCACCTGCAGGTCTCTACTCCCAGACACACCAGGGCGGAGGCTCTGGCTGAACATTAAAGGTTCAAGATCATTCCAAACCAAGAAAAAAAACAAATGAGAGAGAGAGAGAGAGAGAGAGAGAGAGAGAGGAGAGAGAGAGAGAATCAAGATCACTCCAAGGCCCATGAGTTGCCAAAATCCTCCAATGACACTGATGTGGAGTGGCCTAGGGGAAGAGGACCAAAACTCCAACAAAAAAGCCAGAAGCAGAGGACAGACAGCCCTAGAGGCTGGCATCTGGGTGTGCACCGGCAGGTGCAGAAGAGCCCACCACAAAGTCTCAGGGACCTTGCATAGTGACATACTCACCGCCCTCAGCATCTCAGGGCCCCACATAGGGTTTAGAGAAAGTGTTACTCTGTCCCACCTAGACTGGAGTCCTCCAGAGTCTTCCAGCTACATGTCTTGGATATAGGCTCGAGGCTTGGCAGAGTCGCCTTCGGAGCAAAGAAGACTCAGGCCAAAACCCAGATGCGGTCCTGGTGTCTGGAGTACAAAGGATGGGCAGGCAGGTGCTAATATTGGGCATACCAAGACTGGTTGCATCAGAGAGTCTGCACATAGATGTTAAGTGATCTGGTTCCTAAGTTATTTCTTATTGACAAGTAAAGATTCCAACAGTCAGTACCTGAACAGAAGAGACATAGGTAGGGTTTAGGTTTTGTGAACTTGGGGTTGGGAGAAAACCATGAGGGAAGAAGAAGGTACAGGAGGAGAAACCCATCAAAGGTTAGGAGTAAAGAAAATGTGGCCCTGATAGCTGGCCAATTAGAGTTCAGAGCAGCTCAGATGAAACCTAGCAAGCAATAATTTGGGGTTATCTGTAGAAAGTAGATTCTAATAACATGAAGGGTAGATATTTGTCTAGGTCTTGTTCTGTTTAAGGCTTATTGCAAATACAAAGGCTATGTGTCTTTTATCCAAAAACTAAAAGGTCTAAGGTTCAGTAGGAACCCCCAGGACAAGATTAATAATTCCTACAACAGGTCACTTCAAGCCACTACTGAATCATTAAGAATATTGTACCATCCTTGTTGTTGATGTGGTTCATAGGCATCATTGCTGGATAGAATTGTTGGTCACCTCCTGTAGAGAGCCGCTATGCACTGCACCTGAGGATGGTGCTGGCTGAGAGTGCTCCTGTGGTAAACAAGTCCTCATTTGGCTATTCAGCTGTGCAGGGGCAGGGAATAGTCATACATGGACATATGGAGAGATGATACGTGGCATATGCTCATTGGCCTTTGCTTAGATATAAGCCTGGTCCCCGGGGTAGGTGGGGCCGCCACCTCCAGAAAGCTACAATCCAGAGTAAACTGCCTTGAGAAGGAACCTTGTTGTCTAATTTCCTGCTGGCCAGGAAGGGTGCCAGACAACCTCCCTTCTTTAGGAGCTGGCATGGTGCCTTCTGGTAACAGAAAGGTAATTCTCAGGGAAGGGACATTCAGGTCAGTTCTGGCTCAGGGGTCTCTGGGCTCTGCTTCTAAAATGCATGGTGTCTTCTGCAACTGGGACTTATCTTCTACCTCTAGGACTAACCCTTATGTGAGCTAAGTAAGAATGATATCATTGAACAAGTCAAACATATTGGAACCAAGTCCATGAGGTTTCAGTTGTATGCAAAAAATTCTGCAATATCACCTGGTTCTCACTCAGTCACCCAGTAAGCAACAAGCAAAGCCAAAAGAAAGGGGATGAACCAAAAGGCAAAGGCATTGGAGACACAGTAGCATTTATATGAAAAATCAAGTTTCAGGCTGCAAGAAACAAATAGAAAAATATACTAGCTAAAATCAGTTTATATTGTAAAATGTCTATAACCTGTGGCCTAATCATTAGAATACTATTCTAAGATAACTCTAGTACAGTAGAATACAGATGTGATTATTTTGTTGTTGTTTGTTTGTTTTGTTTTGACATTTAAAAAAATAATGCCCTTTGCCTAAAATCTACATGAATCCTTTCTTTCTTTTTCTCATTCAAAAAAATAATTAAGATTTTATGAAGAAGAATGAAATCAAAGACAAAAGAAAAAAACAATATGTAATAAAATGTTTGGGCACCCATAACCATTGAGTAATTTTGTGATTTTCCTCTTTTAAACCCATCTTCTCCCAACACCAATTCATAATTATGTAAACCTATCATGGTCATGTCTATTTTTGTTAATTCAGCTGAATACTATGTATAACAGTTACTTGTTTCTTGCTTGGAGTAAATGTGACAGACTCAGCTATACTAATTTTTAAAGTGATGATAACTCTAATGACTCCCTTGGCTTTGTATATACAAATCTCTTCTACCAGTAACTAGGACCTTGCAGTAGCTAGGCACGGAGTCTGCTCACTGGACATAGTTATGCTCTGACATTGGAAAGTCTTCTTAGTTTTGGTAGGCAAACTAGAACACCTGGCTCTAAAGTCTGTGTTATCTTCTAGTGTCTGTGCCCGAAGTTCTAGATCCTCTTCCAGGATCTGAATCTGTTGGCCCTATCCTTGCCTTGATAATGCTGAAACATTTGGAAAAGAGAGTAGCAATTTGTAACCTTGAAGCCATGGTCAAAAGTCATTTGCTGTCATCATCCATACATCTCAGTCACATACATCTCATCCATACATCTCATATGTAATAATGAAAACAGCAGGCTCACTTAAACTGGTTCAAGATTATTCAGTTAACAGGTATCATAGTGAAGTTTCAAAGGGAATCTGATTAGCTGCAAATCTGTGTTTTCCTTCCATTCCATAGGCTCAAATTAACAGTGTCTACCTCACCCAAGCTGCTTTTCATAATAAATTGCAAGTCAGCATAATCACCTTTAAATAAATACAAAACAGTCATAAAATGGAAGCAAAATGCAATAATGTTACTGAATAGACAGCTAACTCACAGACCCTGAACTAAGCACACATCTTCCACTTCATGCAGATTTCCGAAGTACTACTTTGGAAGGAACTGGAAAGCTGCTAAATAAAACAAACAAAAATAAGGATGTACTTTTCACCCTTGAGGACATTCACAAGCAGTGCCAATTTCTTCAATCCTACACCAGTGCATTTTATGTCTCATAATTGGTTCACATATGGCCAAATATCTTTGAGCATGTTAACATTTTTTAACATGTAAGAAAGACTGTTTGACTTCTTGGCTGTGTATGCACAGCAAGGTTGAAATGGCTGTCAAGGACACTGGAGCTAAGGTAGTTGTAAGCAGCCATGAGGGTTCTGGATATGAACCCTAACCCTAGCCCTGGGCAGGAGCAGGAAGTTGTTTTAAGTGCTAAGCTATCTCTAAGCCATGACCAAATGTGTTTCAAAATACAGTCATATGCCCATGAAAAGTTTCCATATACCTATACATCTATCTCACACCTTAGCAAATCACACCATTGATTGTCCTGCTTTTCTTGTACAAAGGGAAAGACCCACAAAAATTACAAGCACAATGAAATTTCTTTGAAGTCTTAGGTATAACTAGTTTGCAAGCACTGCCTTACATGCTTGGTGACAAGATTCCTACTAGAAATAAAGGGTGTTCTTTCTGCTTAATGGTTGGATTAAAAATAATCCCCTTTGGGCTGGATCAGCCATTTAAAGAATTATTACAAAGGAAACGTATTTTTCATATTTTACAAATGAGATTCAATTCTGCATCTCATTGATTCTAAATATGCAGACCGAAAATGACCCAATAATCTGTTAAAATATGAATGAAACTATGGATAAAAAAGTTAGCAAAAGCAATACATAACTGAATTAAAAACATGTCTTTTATTAGCTCCACACTTTTAATCACAGACTAGAATCTCTATGAAAATATTTAATAATATTAGTACAGAATTGAATATTTCTTGCAATGTTCAAAGCACTCATTTTAAACTTTTCATAGTAGACCCTTCTCTTTTTATCTATTTAGTCATTCACAATTATTTAGAAATGTTATGAGAAATTCCCCAAGAAGTAAAACAGTAATCATTTCAGCATCCAATGAATGTGAAATGTTGTATTATATGTTTAACAAATAAGTGTCTGCATTGGTTACCATTGTCTTATACTCCAGGCTCACAAAGTTCTTAAATATGAGACTTGTATAGATATCTCTGCATTACATCACAAATAAGTGCAAAGCCATTCCAAGCAGGATTTTTGCTTTTCTCCCCCTTTCTTTCTTGCTCTTTTATAAAGGGGGAAAACTGCTTTATATCGACAACCATCTGTGAGCCTGTCTTTCAGGCCATCAAACTCTCCCATCCATTACGGAGCCTTCCTCACCTCCGCTGCATGACAGCACAATAAAGATGACATACTAATTCAATGACTTGTAATTTCGGCTAAACAAAGGCAAGTGCTGCAGCTCCTTCCTTTGTGTTAACAGTGCCATATCGGTGAAGCCAGCTATGCAAACATAGCACTGGGAGGGTTTTATGACAGCAGTTGAATGGGGAGACTAGCTTGGTGTTGCTTTTTATGGTTTTTGGCTCCATAATTTTTGGCTCTGTGCTGCTGGCCATGGCTATTGTGTCTGGATTCTGTGTCAGCAGCAGCTAATTGTTCCAATAATGTTTATCATAGGGATCCACCAGGGAGCTGTATATGTGCAGATAAGCTACGGGGCAATGATACACACTATCTTACTGATCTCTATACACAGTGCTTTTGCCTCATGCCAAAAAGCCTTTTAGTTTCCCAGTCTTAAAAAAAAAAAAAAAAAAAATAACAGCTTAATCATCGTGCCAACAATAGTGTCTAAGGGGATGTAATCAGGTTCCTCTGATAATCTTAGCAACACATGAAAGTCATGCGCAAAAGCAGTAATTGAAGCAGTTGGTTCATTCTACCACCTGCTGTTGAAGTCACAGGTTAATCTAAATGAGGTCCTCTTCCGATGAAGCAGTATGCAAAGCATTTTTTATATCATAAATGTGCATTACAGAAGCTTTACAAAATAATAAAGTAACAGTTCATTAAATGAACTGTATGAAGTATCTTAGGCTTGTCCAGCTTCTCCCGCTGCAGTTGGATGGTGAATCCAAGTGCCAATTCTGTCCTCATGTCTATACCCCAAAGCACACTTCAGTTTGCATATGGTTACAGACAATGGGAGTTCCTGAGACAGATGCCCAAATGTAACTAAACGTCAGGCAATCAGGGAGTCAGCTGCAGGAAAGTGAAACATTTTTCTTTGTCTGCTTTTGATGCTATTTCCCCCAAGATTACTAAATAGAATGTTGACAATGTAAAATAGCCTGAGAATTTAAAATTAAGCAGCTTGCCATAGTCTGCATTAGCCCATGTGCACAGGATGAATTTTCTAATTAAACTTTTAACACCTGATTGCCATTAAAATATTTTCTTAAATAGTTTCAACCAGTCTTCATCTTCCCTGCAAACCTTTAAGGTTATGTAGTATGCTGTTCTTCTAATAGGTAATTTATTTAAATTTTTTTTAAATTGTAGAAAGTATTTAAATAAGATTCTAATGGAATTTTTTTCAATATAAAAGAAATTCCATTTTCATTAATTACAATGTCTTCTTTTAAGTAATTTCACTGAAAACAGTAACTCATTTATGGAGGATTAATTCAACATTGGGTGCTAAAATAGGCAACATTATCTTATTTAAGACTCAGGGATTCTTAGAAATTGTAACAGCATCTGGAAAAACAGAAGAAAGTAACATTCAGAGAGAGGTTGCAATACTATGTGTAAGGAATCAGCAAAGCTAGAAGAGAAAGCCACCCATCTGAGTTCAAAGCACACATCTTTCCTACCAAACCAAGACAATGTATTTCATTTAGTATAAAAGAAGGTTAAAAACAGGGTATCTTCTGGGTGAAGGTTCAGGGGACAGGTCACTATGACTCTGCCTATGATTCACTTGTCCTTATCTAAGTTGGTACTATCCGCTGATGCTACCTATTTACAAGGTCTATGACTACTCAGGCTGGCAAATTTCCACAAAAGCTGCCTGTTTACAATAGCTATAGCCATTTATTTCAGTGTTTTTCCTACACTCCGGTGGTGTCATCCCCTTCCCCACATCCTGCCTTTTGTGTTTATAACCCCTGTGTGAATAAGTAATATTACGATTTGATTTAAATAAATAAATAATTTTTAAAAAGAAGGTTAAAAGCAATGTTGCTTGTATGAGGGCCATGGAGGCCACAACTGCAGTTTCACCCCTCCCAAGACCGAGGGAAGAAACTCTCCTGGTTTGCCTATAAAAGCCAGTCTCAGACAGAAATAACAGCAGCAAATTTGAAATCGTAATTCAGTAGCAACTCATGATAAACATAAACTGACATATTCATAAATTTAGTAATGTATAGCATGCAGTTGAAAACCACTGTTATAAAACCAGACACAGGCTGGAGAGATGGCTCAGCTGATAAGAGCACTGACAGCTCTTCTTAGAGGTCCTAAGTTCAATTCACAGCAACCACATGGTGATTCACAACCATCTGTAGTGGGATCGGATACCCTCTTCTGATGTGTCTGAAGAGAGCGACAGTGTACTCACATAGATAAATGAATAAATCTTTAAAAAATAAAATAAAAACCAGACATATTTTAAAGTTTTGAGTGTATTTAATTTTTTGTGTGCACATATATGCCATGGTCCATGTGTGGACAAACTTTGTAGGAGTCTGTTCTCTCTGTCTAGGTTCTCAGAATCACACTCAGCAAGTTTGCCCACAAGTTCTTTTACCCACTGAACTATCTTGGTTTAGTTTTCTTAGGTTTTGTTTGGTTTTGCTTTTTGTTTGTTTGTTTTATATAAAGGATAAAATAGTGTTTCTTTAACCTAAATTGGTACAAGATGGCAATAAGCAATAAGCACAATGAATATAAAATTAAAGGGACATATATCATGGCTAACCTTGGTTGTCAACCTGATTAAATCTGTAATCAACTAAACCAAGGAGCTGGCACTACGGTGAGGGATTTTTCTTGATTGGAATATTAGAGGTGGAAGAACCCACCCTAATAAGAGCCACATCTTTGGTGGCAGCCCTCATAAAAGGAAGCTCTTGGTTTTTCTATTTGCTCTTTGTCCCCTTGACAAATTCATGGTTTCTGGGGCACTCCTTCCCTGATATTAGAACGTACTTCCTCGGGATCCCATGTAAATCCAAGACTAGCTTCTCTGTAGCAATTCCCTGGGACTCCAGCACCAAATTGAGATTCGGAGACATATAGCCTCAGTCACAGAACAATTACTAGATTCTTTATCTTTTTGTCAGGAGACAGTTGTTGGACTTTCTGAATCACAGTGGATAACCCACTCTAGTATATTTATAGATATAGACATGAATAAATCATATAAAATGAGATAGATTTAGGTATAAGCATATATATTCTATTAGTTCTGTTCTGTTAGAAATCTCTGGTTAATACAGGACCTAATCAATATTTTTAAAAAAATTAATAGAGAAGTAAATTACAAATAATAAATGAAACCACACCAGTGAGCATGTTTAAGAGTGCTTAATTATTTCAGATACTTACCAGACACTTACACTTATGTTTTCCCAGGCATTCCATAACAATCTTTAAAGTTTGGAATTATCCTCATCATTCACGTGAGGGATTTGCGGCTATGAGACTTTATATATTTATTTATGGTGACATAATTTGAAAGGAAGAAAAGTGTGGATTTGAGCCCAGGATAATATAACTCCTTACAGAGAAATTTCCTGAACCAATTAATGTGTTTTGAAAATTAAAGTTCTAATTGTCAACAGTTCTTTACATTGTTTACAAAGATAGAAATTCTGTGTTTATAGGAGTCTGCAGAATTGCTATCAACTGCATAACAATATCTTATTTTTGCCAAGTGTGTTAATCTTTCCTAACAGCAAGGATTATTAAGAAACCAATACTCTAATATTGTTGAGATCTCTGAGACATATTGTACTAATATTTGTCTTAATAATTTTATGTGAAATCTGGAAGAGCCGGGGAGGTGATACTTAAAAAATGCACTTAACATAAGGTTGCTGTAATAATAGAAGGTAACATTTTCTAGAATATTTTTCATGGTAATATATCAAAATGTACAAAATGCCTCCAATGCATTGTCTCTAGGATTCAATACCATATTAATGTATATGTCATGCTACTAGCCACCAGAAAAGATGCATTTCTGAGCTTTGAGTAGTGACCTTTTATTAATGCAGGATTGATGAAGATTCCTGATGAAATTAAGTTTGAAAGGAACAAAAAGCAACAACAAAAGGAGATACTCAGTGATTTCATTATTATTTAACATATTTATTTTTTATTTGATTGTGTTTATAGCACCTGGGTACTCATATAAGTCCAGTGGCATTTTTCAAGATTTGACAGAATTGGTTAAATTGCAGGACTTGACAGAGAGGTTTTATAAAATTAATTTTTATAAAATTAATCCCTACAAGTCATATAGTAAGACTCAGCTTTTCCAATCACTCATTATCTGGTTTTTTTCAACTGTAATGTTACTAGAATAATATACTTAATGGAATTTGTAAAGAGGCAATCTTCTAATTTTAACCAGTTTCTGTTTAAAAGAAAATACACTACTGTGCTATCAGAGTTTCTAGTTTCCAGTTCATCATGCAAGGTCTAACAAGTGCAAACTCAACAGCTGAAAAATCAACAATTCTTCTTGGAATTAACAGAAAAGTGCTGTCATAGGTCAAACTTCTATCACCAAAACTGAATAGAAAAATAGGTGTCTATGGAAGACTACCTCATCCTTATAAGCAGAAATGTGTATAGAAGAAATTTAATCCAGCAACATGACTAATTCAAAGACCTTCTAGGTCTGTGTAACCTGGCTGCAATACAGACAGGCCTTCAGTACACATCTTTAATACTTCTGGCTGAAATACAGATGTACTTTTAATCCCTCTGGCTAGAATAAAGACATGCCCTTAGTATATACCTTTGATCTCAAATTTATTTTGTAGAAAGAAGCAGTCATGTTTGAAAGTGACATCTAATTGAGGGGCAAATGAAATGACAAATCAGCACGAAAGATTTGACAGATTGAATCAGAGATAGGATAAGCCCATCTCTCAGATGTTAAGGAGAGGCTCCTTAAGAGCAAAGCAGAGTGAGCCAGGGATAGAAGGCAGTTCAGTGAGTTCAGTTCAGTTGAGTTCAGTTCAATGCAGTTCTGTACAGTTCAGTGAGTTCGTTCTCTCTGTTCAGTTCCTGCAGTCAGTGTATTTCAGTCTGTGTAATTCAGAGGCAGATTTTCCAAACAGAGAAGCTGAGAGAACTCAGTTTGAATCAGTCCAGCTTGAAGAGGAGTTTGGGCCAGAACAGCTGAGTTGAACCAGCCAGCCAGAGTTTAGAAAGAGCTAGAAAGTGAGAGTTTATACAGCAGTAAGCCTCTTAGATGACAATTATATTTGGTGAGTAACATTTATTTGTGTTGTGTGTATTTGTGTGTGTTATTTAGTTCTGGTGGAAAGATAAGTGACAAATTTGAAGATATTTTGTGCTAACAAGACTAAAAGCTAAACCTCAATGGGTTCTACATTCCAGCATGTCTTTGGTTCCAGAACTTGGATGAATGGCAGTGAGAGAATGGAAAAAAGATAAGCACATGGAGACTTGGACAAACAGCTGAGATCATGTGTGGGCTCTCTGATGGAGAAGCTTCTGCAGTCTGAAAACTCACCATGTATATTATATCCACTTAAAAAGAGAAGTGGTTCATTTCATTTAGCTGAACAAAATTTGCAGGGTTTATGGTATATACCTAAATTAAGGATGCAGGATTACCATGTCTTCTAAGGGTAACCTGTACAGGAGAACTGTCTTTGGTTTATAAATATTTAAGGGGAAAAGGCTATGGTGGACATTTTCTGCTCTCACTGAAAACAGGTGGACACAAACTAAAGCTCTGCTATCCCTATGAGTCTTCAGTGGAAAACTTTGACAATTTCCCATGTGTCTAGGGCTTTGGTCATTCATATGACAGGCTTATGTCAACAAAATATATTTGCTTATGACATCGTGCCCTCAGGGATTCCTCCATTCTCACAAAGGGACAGCCAGTCTTGAGTTAGAACAAAGAACACATGTTTATGGATTTTTGCTTCCCAAAATTTTACCAGGTCTTCTGGTAGAATGTTCCTCATATTACTGTAACAAGAAAAATTATCACAGATAAGAAGGTCAAGGCATAATTTTTAAGGAGCTAATGTCCATATCAATAATTATAAACAAGGAGCTAGAGAGATGGCTCAGTGTTTTGGCTGACCTACCAAATGACTCCGATTTGATTCCCAGCGCACACATGGCAACTGACAACTATCTGTAACTCCAATTCCAAGGGATCTGATGTTCTCTTCTGTCCTTTTTGGCAACAGGGATGCATTTGGTACACAGACATACATGCAGGTAAAACACTCATTCACAGAAGATAAAATAACAGAATATTGTTTTTAAAAAATCTTTAATTATATACAAGAATAACAGTAAAGAAAACAAACCTTAGTATGTACATTTCTAGCAAACATTTATTTGTAAATAAATTTTATATGCATTACAATTTGGGATGTAAATTACTTTTAAATCAGAACTAGAAAAATCCAAAAGGCAGAAAATGCTTGAAGCTCTTCATTAAACATTACCACCTAGCAACTGTGTAGAACTGACATCTATAGATTATTTCACCCAATAAGAGTAGATGTACTTTCCTCAGGATCACTAGAAAATTTATTAAGATAGATCATATTCTAGGTCATAAAACACATGGTAACAATTTACAAAGGTACAATTTGCCCTGTCTCTACTTTTGAACTGCATGTAGAAATTAGCAACAGGAAAATCCTCAAAACCTTATGAATCAAACAGCAATGTTTTAAACAACACAAGTGTAAAAGAAGAAACATCAACAGAACTCCAAAATTATTTCAAACTTAACGGAAATAAAGGCATAAGCTATCAAATTTGGAGTCATAGAATTAAAATGGGGCTTAGAAATATATTTATAGTATTGAATATATATATATAAGAAAAAAATTATTCATATATAGAAACTTTCAATTCATAAACTGTAGAAAAAGAAAAGCACAGAAAACACATAGCCATGATCATCATCAATATGCAGCAAAAGGCAATCAAGTTTTTAAAAAGGAAATAATAGTAAAAATGAAAAACCCTTGTGTACAGAAATATAGATAAAATTATAACACTAACTAATCAAAGACCAAAGCAAGACAAAACAACATGAATTACCAACTTTAAAAATGAGAGAGCATCAACACAAACTTCATGGACATAAAACAACACAAAAAATAATGAGGAGACCTATGTGTATGTGTTTTGTAGACTAAGTAAAATTAATCAATTATTTCAAACGAAAAAAAGAAAAACTTCTAAAATATATACCTGAAGAAATAGAAAATCTTAATAGGCTCATGTCTCTTAAAAATTAAATGAGTAAAAACATTCCAAAAAAGAAAATACCAAGCTCTAAATATTTTTATGGCAATGTCTACCAAATATTAAAGAAAAAAATATAATTTTTTCTCTTCCACAATCTAGACCCAAAAAGTATATGGCTAAACTAATTCTAACACCAATATTACCTTAATACCAAAACTTATTAAAAGATTTTACATGAAAACTACAGATCAATATCTTTAATAAATGAACATGAAAAATCCATAAAAATATTAACTCAAAGTGAGCAACACAGTAGTTGAAAAAGAATAATTTTTAAACAAATGAAATATATCCCAAATAAGCAAAACATCAATAGACCTGATCATATTAACAATCCAAAGAAGAAAAATCATATGATCATATCAAAGGATGCAAGAAACAATTAACAAAATGTAGAATTCCATTTTGTAATTAATCATACCCAGCAAGGGCCTGGGCTATGACTCAGCAATTAAGAGGACTTGGTCTCTTTCAGAGGACCTGGTTTCAGATGTTAGCACCCACAGGTCATTTCACAGCACTTGTAATTCCAACTCTAGAGGCTCCAACACTCTCTTCTATACTCTGTGGGCAATATATATGCATGCAGTGCATGTACTTTCAAACAGGTGCACACACATATGTACATAAAAAAAAATACAATACTTTCAAGAATACACTTCAGAATATCAAAAATATAAGGAATGTCATCAAGGTGATGTAAGAAATCTGTAAGATCATATACATGGCTAACAACATTCTTTTTTAAGATTTATTTTATTTTATACGTATGATTGTTTTGCCAGTATGAATACAAGTACACTCCAGACAAGCCTGGTGCCTGGGAAGGACAGAAAGATGTTATCAGATCACCTGAAACTGGAGTTAGAAACAGTTTTGAACCACTAAGTTGGTATTGGCAAGCAACCCTCAGTCTTTTACAAGAGTATTCAATATTTTTAACTGCTGTGCTATCTCTTTATCCCATTAACATTATTATTAATGTTGAGGAATTTAAAGCATTACTTTTAAGGTGAGAATAAAGCAAAGATATATTTTCTCATTACTAAAAACCTTGCTCCAGACAACAAGACACAATGAAGAAGGAGGTGATGAAAAGACTCAATGATCCTCTGGAGAACTGGGATATGGAACCAAGCATCCATGTTTAGTGGCTTACAATT
Organism: Mastomys natalensis; assembly: GCA_021653895.1. Classification (NCBI taxonomy): domain Eukaryota; kingdom Metazoa; phylum Chordata; class Mammalia; order Rodentia; family Muridae; genus Mastomys; species Mastomys natalensis. The sequence continues at coordinate 576,160 of JAJTUV010001905.1, read as the reverse complement.
GCTTGTAACTACGTCTCAGGGACTGAAGACCCTCTCCTGGCCCCTGCATGCACATATATGTGGTATGCACATACAGAGACCCATACACACATAAAATTTAGACATGCAAAAGAAATAAATATATAGATTGAAAAGAAAAAATAAAATTGTCATTATTTTTTCTTTATTAGTATTAGTATTATTATATTCAATGTGAATAGATTATGTTGCCTGCATATATATCTGGGTACCATAACCATGCCTGGCATCCAAAAAGGCCACCAGCTATCAGATCCTATGGAACCAGAGTTGAACATGGTTGTAAGATGCCATGTAGGTACTCGGAATTGAACCTGTGTGTTCTGGAAGAGCAGTCAGTGATCTTAACCACGTAACCATATCTCCAGCTTCCAAAACAGCCTTCATTAATGTCCTATAACGATATAGGTCTTTTTCTTTATATTAAAAATATTTGGGATGCTTTGTGATTTTCATGCAATTCTTATGCAGGGGTCTGTCAAAATTTTGTATTTTTCAAATTTTTAACGTGCCTCTGAAGCAAGCACTGTAGATATTTTTTCCTAAAGACCACAACTTTCTGTAATAACAAATGGCACAGTGAGGTTTCTAGATAAACATTTGATACCCAAAAGTTAGCTGTTTTCTCATATGCCAACGAGTAAATGAAATTTGAAATGTAAAACAACTAAAGTTTTATTATGTACCCAGAGGAAATATTCTAAGAAGTCATATCAAGGAAACATAATAAATATATAGGACAAAGTTTACCACTCTGAGGAAAGAACAAGGAAAAAAAAAAAGCTAAAGAGATGGAGTGTCATGACATGACCTGACACAGGACATGGTTGCAAGGATGTCAGATTCCTATCTCTGTCTATAGATTTCATTAGATCCCAGGCCATGTAAGACAAGTTAACTGTAGACATAAATCTTAATTTGAAAATTTATTTGGAAAGGCAAAAGAACTTCAGTATGCAGTATCATTACGTGAAGAGATTGCAATGATGTACCTCAAGACGCTGCAAACCTATATTGATTACCATGTATGATACTGATCTAAAAATAAACAATTAGATCAATAAGAATTAACATAGAGACTGGCATCCAGACAATATACAGAGAGTGAGAGACATTGGAGTACCAATTCCTAAGTGAGATTTCTACAAAATAACCTTCCCCCTCAAGGCTCAGGGATTTATGTGAAAAAGGAGGCAGAAAGATTGCAAAAGCCATATGTGGTGGATGCTTTCAAGAGAAGATTCATTTCCAGACACACAAAAAAACCTGATGCACATACAAAATAAGAAACAAGATCCACATATGTTTAAACTAGATAGATTACCAACACAGAGAAGGAGAAGTTGACACAAAAATCCCACCCCTAAACAAGAAGCTATTTTCATTTGATACTTTCTGGGAAATTGAAAATCAGGGTTTTTTTTTTTTCCAGTAAAATAGCATTAAGTATATCAACCATACACCAGGGTAGACCCCATTATTGAGAGTAACTGATTAGCTCAAATGGACTACATGGTTTTTGTTTATTGACTTGGTTTTTTTTGGGGGTGTGTGGGGGTTTGTTGATACTTTTTGTTTTATTGGTGTTTTGATCTTTGTTATTTTTATTTTTGGAGAGAAAGAAAGAATGTGTGTACAGAAGATATCATGGAGTTACATGGATGAAGACATCAAGAAGATATGAAAAGAATTGAGGAGGATAAAAAAAATATAATCCAGGTATATTGTATAAAAGCTTAAAATAAAGATACAACTCTAAGACTGAGCTCTAAACTATGTTATTAATTTTGTGGCTAATAGTATGTCAATGTAGGACTTTGCTTCAAAGGCTTTGTCCACTATCACGACCACAGGGCACATGGTTATATGCAGGAAGGCACAGTACTGGAGCAATATGCAGGAAGGTATGGTGCTGGGGCAGTAGCTAAGAGCTTTACATTCTTTTCCTCAGGCAGCAGTCAAGGAGAGACAGACAGAGATGAACAGAGAGACACAGACAGAAAGACAGAGAGAGACTGGGCCTAGTTAAGACTTAATAAACCTCAAAACCTGCCCCCAGTGACACACCTCTTCCAACAAGGCCACATCTCCTCCAAATAGGCCATACCTTCTAATCCTATTCAAATAGTCCAATTGTGAACTAGTCATTTAAATAAAGGAACTCTTGGGGCCATTCTCATTCAAACAACCACAACTGTGAAGCAGGCTGTGGCTGTGTATACCTAAGCTTCTTTAGATGTAAGATCACTGTGGCTGAGGAAAAAGCTTTAGAAACTACTTTCATTGCAGTTCTGGGATGATGTATCTGACCTTAAATTAAGATGATCTAAGTTTGGAGAAGTGGCTCAGTGGTTAAGAGCTCATTCTGATCTTGTGATTGAACCAAGTTCGTTTCAGTTCCCAGCATCCATGTCGGTTAGCTCACCACTTCAGGTAACTCCAGTTCCAGAGAACATGAAATGTTTTGCTGAAATTTGTCAGCACCAGACACACACATGGTAAACAAATATAGTGATAGCAAAACTCTTACACACATAGAATAAGCATAAATCTTTAAAAAATTAAGATAACCCAATTAATAATGAATTTAGGGAAAACTGAGTTTCATTTTAAAGATTTTTAAGAAAAAATAAATTTCTAAAGGCAGAGACAATCACTCAGTTAGGAAAATGCCTGATTGTAATGGATGGAACTAGAAAAATCATCTGAGTCAGCTAGCCCAGACCTAGAAAGACAAATATAGTATATTCACTTTTAAGTGGATATTAGCTACTAAGTAAATAATAATGAAGCTACACAACCCATAGACCCAGAGTGGTTAGGTAAAGAGGAAGTATGAGTCTCCCTGGGAAGGGGAAATAGAATAGATTTTGTCAGTGGACTAGGGAGGGGTGGTGACTAGGAGCTTATGGGAGGTGAAGGAGAGAATGTAAAGAGAGACAGCTGATATTCAGGGGGACAGTATTTGAGGGATGGGGTGGAAACCTATTGCAGTGGAAACTTCCTGGAATCTATGAGGATGACACAAGTAAGGACTCTTAGTAATGGAGCCCTTACTTGTGTCTGAAGTGGCCATCTTTGTAGCCAGCCAAGGGTTCCAGTGATGGGCCTGAGTCACATTCAGTTGAGTGGTTGGCCAGGAGGCCCATGGAGATCCCTGAATAACCTAAACTGAAGGTTTCCCTTAGAAAACTGACAGCAGAAAGGTCAACTTCTGCTCAGTGCATTGAACATAGAAAGGTTGAGCTGATATGAGCTTTGCACATTCATCCCTATATTCTACTCTGATGTAAGAAGTGCCTTCTGAAGGCTATGAAAAGAACCTGAATACTAACCCAGCCACAAACTGTCCACCTACAATCGGACCTGCCTGCAATATGTGCTGGGAAATTAGTGTCACAGAACATGGGGAAGTAGCTAACCAATGTTTGGATTAACTTGAGGCCCACTCCACAAGAAGAAGCCCATGCTTTACCCTGCCTTGATAGCCAGAAACCAGAGGCTGGATAGCTCAGAGACTTAGAGTAGGGAACAAAAAAGTCAATGATTCCTAATTGTATGCTGCTGTACTCCTAGATTAGTACCTTGCTCAGTTGTCATCAGAGAGCCTTCCTGCTTTCAGCAGCAAATTGGAGTAGGTGCAGAGACCTGTAGTCAGAAAAGGAGTCTAAACTGGAGTTCTCTATCCTCCATCAGGTCCCTCCCTTGGAGATGAGGACTCGTGGAAAAGACTGTAGGAGTCATAGAGGATGGACACCAGGAGACTATGTCCCATTTCATCAACTGAGCAGGGCTCATATAGCCCCACAGAGACAGAAATGTCAAGCCTGAGGCCTATACTGATCTCATCCGCTCTTCTGTGTTTGTCTTACTTGCTGTTCTTGTGAGATTCCTAAGAGTGGGAATGGCTAAATTTTTGACTCTTTCACCTACTCTTGAGACTATTTTTCCTGCTACTGGGGCTTCTACCTTGTCTTACTGTATTTTGTTTTGTTTGTTTGTTTGTTTTCTTTATTTTTATTTTTAGTTTTATTTTATTTTTTATTTTCTGATGTTGTCTCCTGGGGACCTGCTATTTTCTGAAGAGGAAACATAGGGAGAGTGACTCTGGGGAAAGGATGAGGGCTGGGGATAAGAAGAATAGACAAAAGGAAAACTTGCTTAGGAAATATTTTATGAGAGAAAATTTATTTTTAATTACAAAATTAAATTGTAAAAGATAAATCAAAAGAAAATGCCTGCATCAAAAGCATGAGAAATTAAAGGCTAATTCTATTCTCTGAAGCACATTGGCTAGACAATTAGCCAAACTGAAGAACCACAATCTTTTTGAGGACTCCTGACTAAGAAAACAAAGGTATGCCTCCTGGGTGAGAAATGGGAGGGGAGGAGAAAAGGGGAACATGATCAGATATTGGAGTCAGGGGAAACAGGAATGAGGGCCAGCAAAAAGAATGGAAACGGGCAACCTCTGGAGGTAGAAGGTCAGGGGACCCTCTCGAATGTACCAGAGACCTGGGAAGTGAGAAACACTTAGGACTCAAAGAGAGGGACCTTAGAAGAAATGCCCTACAGTGGGAAGTAGGAACTTGTAGATTTCATCTCCAGTAGAAAGACAGGGCATTAAGTGGAGGGATGGGGTTGCCATTCCACAGTCAAAAACTTTGACCCAGAATTGTTCCTGTCTAAAAGAACTGCTGGAACAAAAATGGAGAAAAGCCAGAGGGAAAGGAGATCCAGTGACAGGCCCAAATTGGGATTCAGCTCAAGGGGAGGCACCAAGTCTGACACTATTACTGATGCTATGATGGGCTTACAGACAGTAGCCTAACATGGCTACCCTCTGAGAGGCCCAACAAGCAGCTGAGTCAGTTTCAGATACATTTCTCCCAATCAATGGACAAAAGCTGGAACCCCTGTGGTTGAATTGGGAAAAGCTGGAAGAAGCAGAGGAGGAGGGCTACCCCATAGGAAGACCAGGAGACTCAACCAACCTGGACTCCTGAGATCTCTCAGATACTGAGCCAACAGGCAGCATACAGGAGCTGGACGAGGCTCCCGACACATATACAGCAGAGGACTGCCTGGTCTGCCCTCAGTGAGAGAAGAAGCACCTAACTCTTCAGAGACTTGGGGCCCCGGGCTTGGGGAGGTTTGTTGGTGTTGGGGTGTAGTGGGTAGGGACATCCTCTTGGAAATGGAGTGGGTAGGAGGAATGAGATAAAGAACACTCAGAGGTCAGAGGGTGGACCTGGAGGAGGATAATGACTGGACTGTTAAAAAAACAGATTAAATAATAATAATGTCATAAAATTAAAAATAATTGAGACAAAAATTTTAAAAAGAAAAGAAAGGTGGAAAATTTAGAAAAGATATCCAGTATTGATCTGGGCCTCAGACACACAAACATCTACAACATAATGATAATAGTAATTTCTAATATTTTGGGAAAGACTTCAAATATGGTCATCAGTATCTTCTGGAATTGTTATATCTTAATTTTTCATGGGCTTCAGAGTTGCAAAATGCCAAGTTAACAGTAAAGAATTACTTAAATCTTGTTAGTAATCACAATATCAACTAAATCGAAGATACTGATAAATAGAAAAAACAAATAAGCTTAAACTCTGAAAGTCTTAAAAATCTACACAAGACAAAAAAGATGATGAGAAATTGTACTTTATTAGTGAACCCAGAAAGCTCAGCAGTGGTGTCTACCCTGCTCCTCTGTTTAGTTGACTCATGTTTTCTGGCAAAGCTTTGCCAAAGAAATCCCTGAAACTGGAGTCTTTAACATCTACATGTCTCAACAAGCTTGGAGTATACTCTAATCAGTAGTTTAAATAGATGCTTAAAATTTGACATTTTATTTATAAAAGCTCTGCTGTGACTATGTTTTTTTCTTCAACTTAAGATCTAAGTAGTCAGTTTCTCAAGTCAATCTCACCAGTCTACAGACTAATTAATACCTATAAGTTTCAGTAATTTGAGTAAAATTAACTTGCTAGTCATGGAGAGCACTGCTCTATTCAATTGTTTTAAAGACTTGTTACTTAATTACCAGAGCTAATAGATGCGATATATCTATTAACTATAATGTATATTGATGATTTGTGAACAAAACTTAAACCTTAATCATCAACCTCACTACCTTGTGAAATGGAGATCAAATAAAACACAGCACATGTCTTTTGCTTTGCTCCATTTAAGTATGTCTGAAAAATGCTCAGTCAGATTCTGAACAGTCTTTATGGGTGCATTGCTGAATAGATTATTGTGAAAATACAATTTGGTACTTCACAGCTTCTTTGAATTAAAATCAAGTTGCTTTTAATAGGGCTTAGAACTAACAGAGTTTCTTAAGGTTTCATTAAAACCACCCATTACTTATCTCTATAAATAACATTGTTTATGTAACAACTCTAAGTTGATCTCTCACTTTCTTGCCTAATAATAGGACATCTGACATTTTTATTTGAGAAAAAAAAAAAAAGAGCAAAAATGAATCTAGAGTAAACTATCAGTCCTGAAACAACTATGCAAATATGTGGTAATATGTAATCACTGCAAAAAAGTGGTAATATTCAACCATTTAAAAATTATATCTCTTAATAAAATATATATTTTAAACACAGAATAAATAAAACTTAGCTCCAAAATATTTCTCAAGTATCTTTATTATAACTTCCACTGAAAGATGCTTTTCTTTTTCCACATAATCTCAGAGTTACTTGTAACTTTGTTAACATACAAAACAGTAGATAAGATTATCGCTTTTACCAATTAAATTTTAAACATTGTAAATATATTCAAAGATGCTAACTAAAAAGACATTTGTAATAACCACATGCAACAATAAACCAACACAGCTTTATACCTATAAGTAAAGCACAAATCATTAGATAGTGTCTAGGGTCACAATAAGAAAACCTGGCCATACAACTCTTTCTATAGACTGTATTCTTTAAATGTTGTTATAGCTTCCTTTCTGTTGATAGAACTAAACACTCTTATTTTTAATTTTTTATTGGATATTTTATTTACACTTCAGATGTAATCCCCTTCCCTCCCTCACCCAAGAACCTCCTATTCCATCCCCCTCCTCCTGCTTCTATGAGGATACGCCCCCACCCATCCTTCCACTCTCCTATCCCCACCCACATTTCCCTCACACTGGGGCATCCAGCCTTCACTGGACCAGGACTCATTCACCTTATCTAAAGCATATTTGGGAATTGATAGTTTTAATTTGCTTAAACTCAGGTCTTAATCCATCATGAGAAAAGGAAGAGAGAAATAAGGCAAGAAACCTGGAGCAAAAGACATGGAAAAACTATTCTGCTACTCCAACTCATCACCAACTTCTGTTGGATTAGTTTTGTGTATATAGGACTGGCTGACCATGGATACTCTTACACAGGACGTGTCTATTCTCCATCAATGATAACAATAAGACTATCAGTATAGAAAAATGAATTTGAATTAAAGGCAATATCTCTCAAATCAAAAAACTTTCCTTCTTGAGATGCAGACTGATATTCAAGTGACAATCCCTAATTAGAACATAAGCCTATGTAGTTTTAAGCTTGATCCATTCATTTGAATAGAATAGATTCCAAATTTCAATTTTTAATCATATACATATGTACAAGAGGCTTTCTTTATATCTAGTTATTTGTGTTTTATTCATATGACATATGAATTCGATGACTGTTCAGAGGGTATTAAAGTTTACATTGGTCACTGAAGTATGATTTCACCAGTTACTAATAAATATTGAATATCAACTCAGAATAATAATTGAACAGGATGTTCAATGTTTGAAGATTTCTCAAACATTAGAAGGAACCCACAATTCAAATGTATTAAAATGTCAAAAAAATCTAGAAACTTCTTCCCAACTGGCCATTTTCTAGTCTTTTTCTATAATTCTGTCAGACATTCTTCACCAGCAAGCTTTCCCCCTAGGTTATATTAGCCCCCTATTCATTTTTCACCTTGTCCTCAGATTTCTACTGATCTGTCTCTCCTCATCCACTTTCCTAATATTGTACCACACAAGACTGGAAACTGAGTTAGAAAGTCTCTGTTCGGAAATGGGTTGAAGAAGAATAAGAAGTCTTCCTAATTTCTTTTCCCTTTACATCTCCTTCCATTTACTCACTACACTCCTGCACTCTGGAGTATAGCCATCATTTCAAGGACTTTTGTTCAGGGTGGTCTGTACCCAGAGGACACAACACAATTATACCACTATTTTTAACTAAATGATTTTATCAGCTACATCATCATCATCTTAAAATCATATTAGAAATAATTGTGTCCAATATTAAGTTAAATATTCAGATTATTCCAGAGTAATAGTCTATGTCATTGCATCCTACATTCAGCACTTTGAATTTTGCCTTTCAAATAAAAATAATACTGAGTTTCTATAGTCTTAATTTATATGAAAATCTATATTCCAGTTATATAAATTCATATAGCAATTATAATTAAGGGATGAAAATAATAAATATGTATAAAGGATAAATAAGAGTGTGAAGGAAAAATATACCAGGAGAAACTACTTTAAAATCAAATTCTAGAGAATATTTTAAGGAAAAAATAGAGTGGATTAAAATTATAGTTGATAGTGAAAATTGATGCCCCTGGAATAAAGTTGAGAAACTGAATATTTATAAAGTAATTACAAATAATTAATTTTATTTAAAAGACATCATTAGGAAGTTCTTACAGCATTATAATAGACTCATAAGTAGCAGGGGTGAATGGATTACTGTTTGCAAGTTAATCCCTACTGAGTAACATGCATCTCTGGCAGAAAAATTTGTGAAATACCATTGCTTTTCTGAAGCCCTCAGAGCTTCCTTGTTGATTATGTCTTCTACTTATAAAGTAAGTAATTTAAAGTAAAATAACCAACCATTGTCTTGTTTTGTTTTGGTGTTTGTTTGTTTGTTTGTTTTCAATAAATATTTAATAGTGTTCCCAATTTGTCTTTAAATCTGTACTTGGAGTGGAAAAAGAAAGCATGGTTTTACTGCCTGTGCTTTGGACACTTACTTTGGAATAATGTTTATTTAACATTAGTGGTTAAAAAGACAACATAGTAAATGCAGAATCCTCTGTTAACAAAGACAACAAACATCTACCCTATCAGCTCATGACACTGTTGTGTGCTCTTCTTACAGTTTACTGAATGAACTACAGAATGCTAAATACTGAAAAGTTCATTTTTAAAAAGCTATGTATTAGGGACTCTTGAAATGGCATAGGGTAAGAGAACTTGCTCTCTGTTGTGGTTTGAATATGAAATATCCTGCAAAGTCTCCTGTGTTTAAGTGCCTGGTCCCACCTGGCAGCAGGTTAGGAAAAACTGTGGAGACACTAGGAGGTGGAGCTTTGGAGAAAGTATGTCCAACTGGGATGAACTTTGTGACTGTCCAGCCAAACCCTACCTCCTTGTGGCTCTCTGCTTCTGAACTGTGAAAGCAACTTGAAGAGATCATCTCACATTTCTACTGTAGTAGTAATATTAAAACCACCAAATTTGTTGCTGTAAAATCTCCTACCCGAAGGAGACCAGTAAAAGAAAACACAACTCAATAATTATGGTATAAATCGCCTGCCTAGATTGGGCAGATTTACCACTACACTACTCTAAACCCCGGCTATGAGATCCCTTATAACTTGCCGTTTATCCAGACCACGTGGTTGTCCTTCCTACTCCGGCTCTTCAGCTTCCTTCTACCGCTGGCTTCCTACTGCTTGGACTTCCTCCTGCTTCTCCCCCTGTGCTTCTTTCTCCTCTACCTTTTATATCGATTTCATCTCACTCTCTCCTCCCCTAAGCCTTTTTCTCCTCTTTCCCTTCTACTGCCAGTCACTGGCTCTAGCCTTTATTTTACAAGTTTTAATTAGACAGAAGATTCACAAGATGTCTTGTGTACAGATTCAATCATCCTCTGCAGCCCCTCCCAGGAAAGTGAAACTAGGATCAAAATACAAGGTTAGGGCTATCCACTAGGAACTAGGATCAAAATACAAGGCTGAGGCTATCCACAACATTCTACCACCATGGTTTCCCACCCATGAGACTCTATCACTCTGTAAAGACTGTCAGCCAGCAAACACAGGTGACAGCAGATGTTGGCGAGGATGTGGAGAAAGAGGAACACTCCTCCATTGTTGGTGGGATTGCAAGCTGGTACAACCACTATGGAAAGCAGTCTGGCGATACCTCAGAAAATTGAACATAGTGTTACCTGAGGACCCAGCTATACCCCTCCTGGGTATATACCCAGAAGATATTTCAACATGCAACAGGGCCACATGCTCCACTATGTTTATAGCGGCCTTATTTATAATAGCCAGAAGCTGGAAAGAACCCAGATGTCCTTCAACAGAAGAATGGATACAGAAAATGGGGTACATTTACACAATGGACATTTACACTCAGCTATTAAAAATAATGAGCTCATGAAATTCTTAGACAAATGGATGGAGCTAGAAAATATCATCCTGAATGAGATGACCCAGTCACAAAAGAACACACATGGTATGCACTCACTGATAAGCGGATATTAGCCCCAAAACACACAATACCTAAGATGCAACACATAAACCTCATGAAACTCAAGAAGAAGGAGGAAAACCAAAGTGAGGATGCTTTTGTCCTTTTTAGAATGAGATTCAACCAGAGCTCCCAGGATCTAAACCTCCAGCCTGAGAACAGACAGGGGCAAGCTGTCCTCTGAGAGGCTCTAACCAGCAGCTGACTCAGACAGATACAGACATCCAGAGCCAAACAGTGGATGGAGCTTGAGGACTCTTAACGAAGAATAGGGGAAGGATTGTGGGCCCTAAGGAGATAGGAACTGCACAGGAAGATCAACAGAGTAAACCAACCTGAACCCTTGGAGCTCTCAGAGACTGAATCACCAACTGTGGAGCATACCTAGTCTACACAGATCTACCTCCATGGGCTGGACCTAGGCCTCCCTGCACATATGTTATAAATGTGCAGCTTGGTTTTCATGTAGGTCTCAAACATCTGGAGTGGGGGCTATCCCAAAACATGCAGCCTGTATATGGAGTATGGTCTTCTAGCTGGGTGCCTCATCTGGCCTCAATGGGAGAGGAAGCACCTAGCCTCTCAGAGACTAAAGTGGCAGGGTGGGGATACAGGAGGGGGTACTCAGAAAAGAAGAGATGGGGAAGGATTGTGGGAGGGGGTGACTGGGACGGGTTATAAAGTGAATAAGCAAAAAAAAAAAATTAAATTAAAAAGTTAAAAAAAAAAAAAAAAAAAAAGGACTGTCAGCCAGAATGAACCCTTTCTTTCTTGAATTGCCTCCTCCCACAGGAGGAGCTTTTTTTCTTTTTTCAAATCACAGAGTCAGAAAGAAAATTAGTACTGTACCAAACTTTGTGACTCAGTTCTATCTCACAAACTAACATGGTAGAGGGAAAAAAACAGTTACAGCATATTTCCTCTGACCTCTACACACATAGTCTGACATATATAGTCCCTGTATAGACACACACACACACACACACACACGAATACAAACACACACACATACAAACACTAACATATACCCACTCACATACATGCACATACACACATACATAAAAACACACACTGTCATACAGACACTCATATACACACACACACACATACATGCAAATACACATATACAATAACACACACTCACATATTTGCACACACACAAATTCACAAGGACATATACTCATATATACACACAAACATACTCACACAAGCATACTCACATACAAACACAGATACACACAAATACACACACATACAAACACTTACCTGCATGCACATATACAAATACATATACAATCCCACAAACAATTTATATCCACACACAAACATAATCACACACACTCACATACACACAAATACAAATACATACACACATACACACATACAAACTCACATTCACACACTCACTACACGCACATATACCAATACACACACAAACACACACACACAATGAATGTAGAAAGCTTCAAAACAGACATGGCCTATTTATTTATATCTATTATATTGAGTCATTTTATCAGCTAGAAAGAGTTATTTATTGACTTTAATCATCATAATTTTATAACTATTAGAGATTTATATACCATACAATTTACTATTTTGGTTATATTAATTTACTTATGGTGTGTTGATTACTTCTGTGTGTAGTTTCTGTTTTCACAGGCCAGATACTATTGGGAGCTACTTGACTACTTGCAGGAGCAAGGTCCCCATTCCCACCATGTAGCTCTGGGGATAAAATTCAGGTTCTAAGGCCTGGCCTCAGATGCCTGTATCTCCTAAGGCATCTCATTAGTCCAGATTTTCTTAGTTTTAAAAGTGAACAAAATGAGCACAAAACATCTTATAACTTCATCATTATTACTTTGAAATGAGTGAAATACGCTTTATTTCCCTTGGAGATTTCTATTATCATTTTTATCTAATTTTAAGGACATTTTTAACTTAGATGAATGATTTTCACACTCTTCATTGTACCTGTGAGGAGCAAAGCATTTGAAGAGTCTTGGAATGTCTATGGAATCCAAGCTGCCTACTTTGTTTCAATTGTTTATTTGTTTACCCTGAATACACTCCTTCAAATCCACAAACACTTAAGCAGCTCATGATGATTAAAAGAATCACTATTGCATGTGAATTATAATGTTGTTTTACATATAACAAATATGAATAAATCTTACCTAGTATTGGTTTTCATTTAAGATGATTCAACTGTTAATGATAAATGACAAATATTAAATATGTATATAAAATCTGAACATTTGAGTAGATTTCTCAGCTGGTAAACAAAAACTATAACTATATTTTCTAATTTAAGTAAATCTCACTTAAGGACAGGAATCTTATTTTACAGGAATCACATTTGTGTCATAAAATATTTATAGTCTTAATTTTATTTTTTTCAAGAATAATTCAATATAAATTTCAATGTCTCCTGCTACAGCAAAATACCTAGGTAAAAATGATTTATCTTATACTGATACTTTAATACATTTTACTACTGGGCATTTTGAAATGAAGAACACAAAAGAAATATATGACATGCCACTAAAAAGTCACTTAAAATATAATTAATCCTTTCTTTAATTTGCTTTTAAGTTACAAACTCACAAATAAATAAAATAATGCTAAAACTCCCTAATTATTCTCATCCTAATGAGAATAAAACAATATAAAATTCATCTGAATCTATTTAATACTTTAAGAAATTTATTGTCTATCTACATGTAAATATTTCTATGCTACTTAAGTTGCAAGTTTTGATAGGCAGAGATTTTGAACTTGATTTTAAATATAATTTTTATTTTTTTATTTTTCTTTTAACTAATTAATGAATTAATTTTAACATGAGTTTAATGGTTTTTATTTGGTTTTTCATCCATTTTGTGCATTAAACATTTTATGCTTGTATTTGTACAGGAAAACATGGCTCATAAAAGGTCAAGTCCCTTAAGTTTGTTGAGAATTCCTTTTTGATATACTTAGTGGTTAACACCTTCTCAGATCTTATACTGTGAACTTATAAAGATTGTATACATAGTGTTTGTTGGGTTCAAGATAAATGGAGTTTATTATTCGTTTTTCGTAAATTGTCACCAACACTTGGACATACGATGGTGGTGATCTTTTCATTCACATATGATTACTAGTCATCATGTCTGTATAAAAAAACCTTATATATAGCTGAATTTCAGCTGTTTTATTTAATATATTACAAATAAATATATGACCTTAGTCATTGTAGAATTCTGCTCACCTCATCTGCTATCCAAGTGTACATTTGTAAAGGTGTGGAGCTGTGATAACATTAGCTTTTTATATGTTGCTCGTGCATGAGAAATATCCTGTATATGTTTTAGCTATCCTCTATCAACCACCACTAATTCCATTAATGAGAACAACTAGCTAACATGATGCTAATTCACAAGCTGTGTTTCTCATGAGTGAAAACTGGGATAATGAACAAACTCTACAGCATTAATGGCAGATAAGGGTATTTGAGTGAATTTTAGATGCAACTTCTAGTGGTGTTCTACAGTCAATGCTTGAATACGAATTTCTGATAGAAATACTGACTACAGACCCACTGAATTTGTATTATGATGAATACATCTATTTAATACTGAAAAACTATTGTGGCATTATTTAATATCCATGATGAATTAGATATTTCAAAATAAATTATATACTTTAAATCATTGATATCATTTCAGAGATGAGATCTTATTGAAGTTTCCCTTTTTAAAAATAAAATGTCTTTTAGAACAGTTTTACTTTAGTAGCAGAATTCACTGGAGGGTATGGTTTTTTCATTACCTCTCAGGTTTAGTCTTATTATCAAAACTGACAGTGTAGCACATTTATTTCAAAGCAATGAGCCCACGTTGATGCAGGAGTACCCTCAGTTCATAGATCTTAGCTGAAGCTCATTCTTCGTGTTAAATATTCTATGGATTTGGAAAGTGATCTATAGTATTTTAACAAAACAATATTTGATAGATAATGTTGCTGATTTGTCCTCTCTCCTTGTATATTTTTCAAGATCCCAAATGTACATTTCAAGGTTCTTTGATAATTCATGGCTAACTTATGTTTATTTTACCTATTTAATTGTTTCTTTGAGTGATTTACAATGATTCTTTTAGATCTAAGTATATATTGGCCTTAAATCCTGTATTACCCTGTAGAGAAGTATTTTAATCTAGCAATACGGTTGCTTTGAATATGAATTCAAAGACCTAGGACAGTATGACCCAGCCGGAATGCAGACATTCAAAATACCTTTATTCCCTTGATTGGAATACACACATGAACTGACTACACATCTTTAAGGTAAAATTAGTTGTAGACGGAAACAGCCATGTTTGAAAGTGACATCTAGTTAAGGGGCAGACAAGGTGATGAATCACAGAAAGATTTGACAGAATGAATCAGAGATAGTATATGCTCAACTGTCACAGGAACAGCACAGGAAAGAAACTATTTAAAAACAGCAAAGAGAAAGAGAGAGAGAGAGAGAGACTGTTAGTTTAGTTCAGTTGGGAGTTCAGGCAGAGAGATTCAGTGCAGTTGAAGCCAGAGAATAAGATGTGCCAGAAGATTAGAAACAGATTGATTGCCAGAGTTAGTTTGAAGCCAAGCAGAGCAGTCCATTGAGAAGCTGAGAGAAACCAGATTGAATCAGTCAGCTTGGTGAGAAATTTGAACCAGAACAGTTGAGTTGAATATGCCAGCCAAAGTTCAGAAAAAGCTAGAAGAGTTATCCACCAGGAAGCCTCTGAGACAACAATTACATACGGCAAGTAAAATTACTTTTACATTACCCAACATTAATTATACAAAAGCATACCCACACATATACAAACACAGGCACACATACACACACACACACACACACACACACACACACAGAGGCATGCATGTATGTAAGCATGCACACCAAGAGAGAATGAGAGAGAGAGAGAGAGAGAGAGAGAGAGAGAGAGAGAGAGAGAGAGAGAAGCAGAGAAGCAAAAAAACTTTTTGCCTTTTAAATCAAGGTCTTTACAGATATTTTTATCACTAATATGAATATTTTCATTATGTATTAGTTGTGGTTTATATTTGTACTAGTTTTTCTTTGTTTCCTTTCACATCTTCATTCTTTCCGTTATCTTGATTGTTGGTAAAAACTTTTTCTTCTGCCTTTAATTTTTCTTCTGCAACTACTGCTGTTACAAACTACATTATCATTCTTTAGCTTAGTGCCTCCTTAATTTCCCATCAAAATCTCTAGACTCTATAAGTATTAATGCTTTTTGACTTGTCTTGAGTGCATAATTCATGACCCACAACCATTTACAATGAGAGGTAGTTTCTCAACAGCAAATAACCTGTCATCTGTGGCTAGGTCGGCCAGTACTGTGGAGCTATGTTATGTACAAACAGGATCACTGATGTTCACCACCTGTGTGCTATAGCATTTCCCTCAACTATGAAAGAAGGCATGTCTCCCAACATTACCAAATGACCTCTAGAAGGCAAAATTGTCCCAAGAAACCACCACCAATTTAAGGAAAAAAGATAACTACATCCCTACTACTTAGCTAATTTTTAATGATAAAAATACTTTACATTTTTATCATAGCTGGTAATGTTAAACGTAAAATTTGTAAGCTGATACGTACCTAACCCTCACTTACATTGACCTCTTAATTAGCAATTAAAGAAACTAAAATTGAAGCATTTGTCTAATTCTTCAGATTCACATCTCACAAATTGTCTAGTCACCAGTCCTTTTCATATTATTGAGACTATGATTAAATAAAGGGCCAAGTAAGATAGAATGAAGTTTGTTCTTTCCTTTCCCTTCCTAAGCTCGTCTGTCTGCAGTGACATAGACAGAGCCTGGTACTGAGCCAGATTCCCACAGTGAAACAATTGACTTGGCTTCACAGGGACAACATATAAACAGCAGTTTGTCAACAGGCTTCACATTAGTGGCAGAACATTTTTGGCAAAATAGAAGCATCTTTCTGGGCACCATGACAAGCACAACCACTAGGCTTCATTCAAAACTCCTCTATGTAAAGTGCCAAGTTAATTTTTAAAAATTGTAAATATGATACATTTTTTGAAAGATCTTTTTTAAGGAAGGGAAGCAGTGGCATAGAATTCTTGCTATAACAAATGTCACCTCTTGCTGTTTATTCTTGATTAGTATAAACCTATGAATTCCCTGGTAATTGTAAATGTTCTGATATCACATAAGGTTCCTTAAGTTAAACAAATGTTGTTATAGACATTTGATAATATACTTTGACTTAATGGTGATGAAAGTACTACAACCACTCATGGTTTTAAATTAGTACATAGAACTAAAATGAGAAATAGTTTAAAAAAATGAATGTATTAAAAATAAGGAAAAATTAAACACCAATATTTATAGTATTTAACAATGAATCAAGCTTAGAATTACTGTAAACTGATAGCAATAACTCTCTTAAGTGGCTAAAGTATAAAGAAAATTTATTCTTAATAAACCTTTTATTCATCACTAATGCTGTTTAAAATGAAAAACATGAAGGCCTTTTGCTGGGTTGGAACTATAAACATATATGTGTACCAACCTGTGACTACACATTCTAACCAAAACTGGGAGGTTACTGTTTATGCTTCATAATCCAACTAAAGGAAGCACTATTTAGAGTATTATACCTAGGTAAATATATTACTGAAAATTTCACATTACCATGATAGAAGACAAGCTATTGGTATCAGATTAGAATCTAATGTTATATGAACTTAAAACAGGTAATAAAGCATAAATATGACTGAAAAGTGAAGCTTCTGCACAGCAAAAGGAACAAAAATACAAAGACAGCTTTGTGGAATGGTAGAAAATATATAAAACCACATATGCAAAGGAGTTAAAATGCAAAATACATAAATTCATAATAGTCAGAAACTAGAAACAACCCAGATGTCCCTCAACCAAAGAATGGATACAGAAAATGTGGTTCATTTACACAATGGAATACTATTCAGCTATTACAACTTCTTGAATTTTACAGGTAAATAGGTGGAACTAGAAAATATCACACTCAATGAGGAAACCAAGACCAGAAAGGACATGTATGGTATGTACTCACTGATAATGGATATTGACCATAATGTACAGGATTCCCATAATCACTCCAGAGACCCCAAGAAGCTAAACAAGAAGGAAGGCCCATAGGAGGACCCAATGCTTAAATCTCACTCAGAAAGGGGAATACAATAGTCATAGGAGGCAAAGGAAGAGAGGGAATTTCACAGGAGAGGGGATGGGATGGGATAGGATAGGATAGGATAGGAAGGAGAATGGGAGGGTCAGTATCAGCTGTAGAGAAAGACAGGAAAGAGGGTCATAGGTCCAAGAGAATGAATAGAAATCTGCAGCTGCTGGGGTGGGGTTTAGGGGGAATCTCTAGGAAGACCCAGAGACCAGAGATGAGGGAGGCCCCAGGAATCATCCTGTGTGACAGTGGGGATATGGAATCTGAAGTGGCTACCCCTGTAACCAGGCAGGACCCCAGTTGAGGGATAAGACACCAACCTACCCACAAAATTTTAGATCCAAATTTGTCCCATCTAAAAGAAATACAGAGACAAATATGGGGAAGACACTAAAGGAATGGCCAACCAATAATAGTGGCCCAACTTGAGAACCATCTCATGAGCAAGCACCAATCCCTGGACACTATTAATGATACATAATTACTCTTGCAAACAAAAACCTAGCATAATTGTCCTCTAAGAGGCTCTGCCTAGTAGCTGAGTGAAACAGTTTCAGTCACCCAAAGCCAAACATTGGATAGAGTTAGGGAACCCTTATGGAAGATTTGGGAGAAAGATTGAAGGCATGGAAATGGATAGGAGCTCCATAGGAAGACCAACAGAGTCAACTAACATGGACCACTGAAGGCTCTCAGAGACTGAATAACGAACAAAAGAGCATACACAGGCTACATGAAGGCCCCTGGAACCTATGTAGAAGTGCAGCAAAAACTCCATGTAGATCTCCAAACAACTGCTGCTGGGGCTGTTCTTAAAGCTGTTGCCTGATTTGTTTGAGTTAATTTTATATTCTGCCACATTGCTGAAGTAGTTTATCTGCTGGAGGAGTTCTCTGGCAAAAAATTGGGGGTTGCATAATATACTATCATATTATCCACAAATATTGATACTTTGACATCTTCCTTTCTAATTTGTCTTTATCTTTCTTGATACTTTGACATCTTCCTTTCTAATTTGTCTTTCTTTTCTTTCTTTACTTTGATCTTCTTTATTTTCTATTGCTCTAGCTAGAACTTCAAGGACTATATTGAATGAGAGAGAGAATAGGCAGCCATGTCATGTTCTTGATTTTAATGGGATTGCTTCTAGTTTCTCTCTATTTAATTTGATGTTGGCTATAGGTTTGCTATATATTACTTTTATTATGCTTAGGTATATTCCATAAATTCCTGATTGCTCCAAGACTTTTAACATGATGGGGTGTTGTACTTTGTCAAAGGTTTTTTCATCATCTAATGAGATGATCATGTGACTCTTTTCCTTGAGTTTATATACAACTCAAAAAACAAACTAAGGACTTGGTATTTGCTTTTACAATTTGTTTTGCTTTATAATTCTAATTTAGATAAGATTAATTTAGAAAAATATACTTTCAAAATTGAAAAGAAACCAGAGATATGTAGATACTATGAGAAGTTCAGAAAACTAAAAGGTCTTAGTGTGAATCAGTTCATAACAGTTTAGATATGAAGGCACAAGAGGAGGCCAAAAACAAATATATTACATTGATGGGTTTTCTAACTGGTTGATTTCTGACCTGAGTTTGATGATAATTTCCTGCCATCTATTCTTCTTGAGTATGTTTGCTTCTTTCTGTTCTAGACCTTTCAGTTGTGCTGTTAAGTTGCTTGCATAGGATCTCTCTAATTTCTTTATGAAGACTCTGTATGCTATGAATTTTCCTCTTAACATTCTTTCATTGTGTCCCATAATTTTGGGTATGCAGTGTCTTCATTTTCACTGAATCCTATAAAGTCTTAATTTCTTTCTTTATTTCTTCCCTGACCAAATTATCATTGAGTAGAGAGTTGTTCAGCTTCCACAAATATATGGGCTTTCTATTGTTTTTGTTGTTATTCAAGTCCAGACTTAGTCCATGGTGATTTGATAGAGAATTTAATTTAGACATAGCAGTTAAAAAGAGAATAGTGGTTACCAAGGGCTGTGCAGAGTGGGAAGAGTTGGACAGAGGTTGATCAAAGGAAACAAAATTTCTCCTAGAAGGAGTAATTTCAAGAGATTTATTGCCCATCATATAAATTCACTACATTTTGTTCTTGAAAATTTCTAAGACAGTAGTCTCTACATATTCTCATTTAGGACAAAAAGGTTAACACATGAAGCAATATATTCATGTATTGATTTGGTATAGATATTCCACAAAACATATAGATTTCAAAACATATTTCATCCATTCATTATCGTTATTATTATTATTGCTTTAGCATTATATTTGCCAGCAAAAAATAAACTCATTGCAGGATTGGTATTTGCTTTTACAGTTTGTTTTGCTTTATAATTCTAATTTAATAGATTCATTTAGAAAAATATACTTTGAAAATTGAAAAGAAACCAGAGATATGTAGACACCATGAGAAGTTCAGGAAACTAAAAGGTCTTAGTGGGAATCTGCTCATAACAGTTTAGATATGAAGGCACAAGAGGAAGCCAAAAATAAATGTGATTGTGAAGGCTTTCTATGTTATATAGAGAAACTAAGTCTCATCTTGTTGACATGGAAGACTATCAAAGAATTTAAAGAAAAAAAAACAAAGAATAAACAACTTAAGAAGTATAGGATTGGTAAAATTAAAGACCTGTTATAGTTTTATTGTATAGCAAATAAATATAAATAGATCAAATCAATGTCCATGACATAGTAATATATTCACAGAACACTGAAAAGAAAATCACTCTAATAACCAACCACCAAGAAAATGTCAAAACAAACTTAGGAGTAGACATCATAAAGGCTAAAGGTGTTTGATCTTGACACTATGACTACAGATATTTCTTAAAATTTAAAAATAAAGGAAGAAAAAAATCATATGATATACAAATTATAAATAAAGAATTGTTATACCTAAAGGACCTATTTAGTGTTTAATAATTTAGACAAGTCTAGTGTGTTTATTTTTGGCTTCTAAGAGTAATAATGATATAATGTCTGACTGGATCCTAAAACATCTGTCATGGTAAGAGGGCTTAGGTAAGCTATTGTACCGCATCTTAACAACAACAACAACAAAGCTATGACTAATTATTATCTATCTCTGTGCGTGTATTTAAATAAATAATATATAATAAATTCTTATCATGCTCTGAAACAGAATTCTATCTTTATGTGGGTTTATTAATGTAGTTTTAGAAATTAATTTCTCTGAAATTCCCCTTTGTATTCTCCTGATAGCCTAAACAGATGTTTAAATCTTATTTGCCATAATTAACCCACTTACTTTCCTTTGTTTTTGATTCTTCTTATTAATGATTCCTCTGTGAGGCTTATAGTTTCCACTAACACTATTCATTGGCAGGGTTCACAGGATAATCTTGGTCTTTGAAAAATGAAGCAACATTACCAAACAACAAAAATAATTCAATTGATTTTCTATAGCCAGGTTTTCAAAATACTTCAAAGTCATATTATATGCTCTGAATCAATTCAGTGAAAGGTTAATATTTTGAAATACAAAAGCCATACATACATATAAATTATTATTTTGAATAATAAATTATTATTTCAAACAAAATGCAATTTGAAGTGTTAGCAATGGCTATGTTATTTTCCTTTTAAAAAGAAATACACTTAAGAATTTAAAACAGATACATTTAAAAATTATATATTAAATAAAATGAGAAAAGGAGAAAAAACTGAATGTGCATACTAAGCACCAATTGCATTTAAGTTAATTTTCATGTATGAATTGATAATGCATTTACTGGTATGCTCATGGTATTATTTTAACACAGTACTTATCAGGTGACTGAATTTGACAATTAGAGACTTAAAAAAGGAGTAAAGGCATTGATCCTGGAGAAAGTGTTATGCACAGTTTTAACATGTTTACTTTATTTGTTTATTCAAAATACATGTATTATATACTCATAATATTTGAAGAAAATATGTGAGCAAACTTCTGTTAGGCAAATGGACAGAGGAACAATAATGCAGGTACTGACTACTCTCAATGTAAAGTATGTAGGATGTGTTGAAGAAAAATAAAAAAGGTAAATGAAGATCAAAACAGCCTTATATCATTCACTTATAAAATTCTGGTTACTTAAATTTTAACAAAAATTGTGCAAGTGAGTTTCATTAGTATAATTCCTTAAGAAGTTAACCCAGGAAAGGAAACATTTCTGTCCAGAATTTCATAAGTAAAGGATAGTGCATTTGGTATCCAAAAACAGACAAAACCATCATCTTGATCTGAGTCTAAAATGATGACCCATGAAATCAAATACAACTACTCAATGTGTTTATAAAATAAAGTTTAGTAAACACAGTCACAACTATTCTACTTCATTGTCTATGGTTGCTGTCTTAAGTCATGAAGTCAAATGTAGTAAGCATTGCAAAATACTGTATGTATAGCTCTCAGGTCCAATATATTACTATCTGGCCTTTTTAATAAATATGTCTTGTACTCTATTCTAGATATGGACTGTCTGGAATAGTCCATGTATATGGTACAGAGAGTATCATAATTATTTTCCACAAGAATGCAACAATTTGAATAAAATTGACTTGAAAAAATATTAAAAGTGCTAAGTTCTTTTAAAATTTCTAAAAAAAAAAAAGAACCACATTTCACAGCTAAAGAGATCTTTATTCTCATACAGACATATAATATTTTATTTTTCCTTATCTGAAAAGCAAGGATTTTGATTAAAAATAACACATTTCTGAAGAGAATTGGCTAAACACTTTGGATCACAGGAACTCACTATGAGTAGTGAGACATATTTGCTTCAAATCCTATCAAGAACGTCTTAAAGATGAAACATCAAAGAGAAAATTTCACTTAAAAAAGAATCAAAGACAATCTAGCATACATGCTCCATGGTTTAATTGAGGTAATATTCTATTTTCCTAGTAACATTTATTGAAATGATGAATAATTTTTAAAGAACAAGTAATCTTAACTTTCAAATTAACAAAATCAATGAGGCATCCTGAACTTTTCCATGTTTCTATTTGTTTTTCTAGAAAGAAGTTTTTGAGATAACAAATTTAACTGCTCTTCTTATCTTCAATGCCCTAACTAACCTCAGGTTCTCACATATGATTGTCAGTTTCTATCCCCAGTTAAACTTAATCTACCTTTTAAACTGAAAAGTTTTTAAATGATGAAAGATGCTTTTAATCATCTTAAAACAGTGCTAGGTCTCGCATGATATTGTTGCCTAGTATAATGTCACTAGCATGGCCCATGCATTTGATTAATCCTAGCCTAAGATCTAAATTGTGTCATTATTGTAATATAAAGTTTGATTTGTAACAAAAATACAAAGGTGTAAGAGCAAGCTTCATAGCATTCACTATATTACTGGGAAGGGTCATCTAGTACTGTCTTTATTTTAATATTTTTAAGTTTTTATTCTTTACATAAGTTATATTCAGTTCACAATTTCTCTTACCTCCACTTCTTACTGTCTCCTCCTCTCCA
Organism: Mastomys natalensis; assembly: GCA_021653895.1. NCBI lineage: Eukaryota > Metazoa > Chordata > Mammalia > Rodentia > Muridae > Mastomys > Mastomys natalensis. The sequence continues at coordinate 552,799 of JAJTUV010001905.1, read as the reverse complement.
GATCTACCTTCCCTCTCCCCAAGATCCAATGAACCAACTCCTTGTGTTTTCCTTCCAAAAACACACAAAACAAAACAAAAACCTAAAAACAATAAAAACTCAAAACAAACAGTAACAAAAACTAAACCAAAACAACAAAAAAAAAAAGTAAGCTTTCCAGGAATATCAACTGAACATGGCATAATAAATTACAATAAGGTACACCCAAACCTAAATCAATAATGGACATGGCAAATGAGTATGAAGGAAGGGGTCCCTAGTGCAGGCAAAAGCATCAGAGATAACCTCTACTCCCACTGTTACGGATACTATAAGAACATCAAGCTATACAACTATAACATATATGCAGAGGACCTACCTCAGATCCTTAAACGGTCAGTGATTATCGCGTCAGTTTCTAAGAGCACTGTTTAGTTGATTCTGTGGGCCATGTACTTGTGGCATCCTCTATCTCCCTGAATACTTCCTCTCCTTATTCACCTAGTGTTTGTTTGTGGTCTCTGCATATGGTCCCGTCATTTGCTGGACAATGGCTCTCTGATAACTATGGGTTAGGTACTCATCATGAGTATAGCAAAATATCATTAGATGTCAGTTCATTGAGGGTTTTTTTTTTTGCCTTGTTTTTGTTTTAACAGTTGTTTTTGGTTCTATCCTGGGTCTCTGAACTGCCCAGTTTCTGGTCTCTGGCCATCTACACAGTGTCAGGCATCAGCTCAAGTTGGACGAATCATTGGCTGGCCACTCCCAGAAGTTCTCAATGACCATTACTCCAGAGCATATTGCAGGCAGGACAGATGGTAGGTGGAAGGTTTTATGGCTTGACTGATGTCCCAGACTCACTGCTGGAATTTTTGTCGGGTTATAGAAGATGGCCATTTTGGGCATTGTATCACTCATTACTAGGAAACTTTGCAAGGATCACTCTAGTGTTTTCCAGGGAATTTCCCCTGAATTAGGTTTCTACATCACCTGCAAATGTCCCCCAATTCCAGTCATCTCTCCAGTACTCTCTTCCTCTACTCTATCCCTTGCATCTTGTTCCCATGTCGCAGATACCCCAGATTCCCCCAGTCCACCCACAAAATCTATTCTATTTCCCTTTCCCAGGGAGATCATGTGTCTCTGGTTGAGCCTCTTTGTTACTTAGCCTCTCTCAGAATAAATACAATATAATTTCCACTTATAAGGGAGTACATACAATATTTGTCTCTCTGTGTCTGGGATACCTACTCAGGAGGATTATTTCTAGTTCCATCTTGTTGCCTCCAAATTTCATGTCATTCTTTTTAACAGCTGAGTAATATACCATTTTGTAAATGTACCACACATTCTTTATCCATTTTTTCAGTTGAGAGACATCTAGCTTGATTCCAATTGCTGGCTATTATGAATAAAGCCCCTATGAACATAGGCGTCCTCATGGTAGTTTGGGATGTCCTTTGGGTATATACCCAAGAGTGTTGCAGCTGGGTCTTGAAGTAATTAAACTCCAAATTTTCTGAGGAATCTCCATATTGATTGCATAGTAGCTGTATAAGTTTGGATTCCCAACAGCAAGGAAGAAATGTTTCTATTGATACATATCTTTACCAGCATGAGGTGTCATTTGTGGTTTTGATCTTAGCCTTTTTAATAGGTGTAAGATGAAATCTCAAAATAGTTTTGATTTGTATTTCACTGACGACAAAAGAAATTGAACATTTATTTCAGTGTTTCTCAGCCATTGAGATTCCTCTGTTGAGAATTCTCTGTTTAGAGCAGTACACCATTTTACCATTTGTATTATTTGGCGTGTTGATATCTAGTTCCTTGAGTTTTCATGTATTTTGAATATTAGCTATGTGTCAGATATGGAGTTGGAGAAAATCATTTTTTGTCATGTAGGCTACCAATAAAAATATGATCATTACAAAATTATATAGGGAGGATATAGGGTAAGTTGAGAGAGAAGAATTTGGATCAGAATATATCATATAAGAATAATTTTCAAGAAAAATGTATTAAAAAGAAAGTGTGGACAAATCTAAATATAGCTGTAAATAGGATATCAAGTGTCCTCAGGGTAGCAATGAGGAGCTATTGCCACTTTTGTACCAAAAAGCAAGGGGAATAAATGTCAGACTTTTGAAAAGATCCTTTGAAGAACTTTTGAAAGATAATGCATTTACTTGACAATTTAAGGCTTGACAAAAACAGTGTCATGGAATAAGACTCCAACCTCATTCACTTCTATCTTCCAATCATTTATTTTTACCTACTATTAATTGAAATAAACCTGAGGCCAGAAAGCAAGAGTATAAAATCATGAATTGCTGAAGGCACAGAATAGATCCAGAATGGTGAATGTCTTAGGGATTCATTCTGTGAAGGGACATTGTGGACCAAGGCAGCAACTCTCATAAGAGCAAACATTTAATTGGGACTGGCTTAAAATTTCAGAAGCCCAATACACTGTCATCATGGTGTGAAACATGGCAGCATGCTGGCATACATGGCGCTGGCCAAGCTAAAAGTTCTATCTCTTAATCTGAAGGCAGCAAAAGAGGACTAGCTTCTATAGGCAGTTAGGAGTAAGCTCTTTTCCACATGGGGCAGATCTTGAACATAGGAACCTCAAAGTCTCCCCCTATAGTGACACACTTCCTCCAACAAGGCCATACCCTGGTCCAAGCATATTCAAACCACCACAGTGAATATAATTTCAAAGTAGATAATTTAATTCGGAATTAAATAAACTTCTGAATGGCTTTTCTACATTAAGCATTAAAGCATTTGTTTAGAAAGGTAATGCTATTTAATATAGATAACAATTGTTCACTCACATATTGAACAGACCTTTGGAGAATGACCACTGTGTGTTTTATGTTTGCCATCAGTGAAATTATTTGATGAAATTACTTGCCTAGAGGATTTTGTCATTTTGCCTGAAGATATAAATGTAAAAATCAGAGCCTTATGTTGCACAGGAGAAATGGGAAGAAACAAAAAACATTCCAATGAAGAAATGCAACATGAATCAAGTATTAAGAGTAGGAGTTAGATTAGTATAAAGGAAGGTTGACAAGGGCACATTGGGAGAAAGGACACCCCAGGAAGGATGGGAAAAGGGTCCAAGGAGATCTGATTCAGAAAACTAATTGTATTTAGGTTCTTTCTGATGAAACTTGGCTCAGCGCATCTTGTTTGTATCATTATGGTGTTTAACGTTAGCAATAGTGCTTTATCCTGAAATGGATGAGAAGTCACAGAAATTTTTGAAGTATAGAAAAGGCTTAAAGATGTCTACCATAAAGAAATATAATGATGGAAGTTGTTCAGTTGATATGTAAGAAAGGTAAGAAATTAGAGAGGAATTTAAAAAAATACCACATGACAATAGAAATTAGTCAGAGTTCTGTATTTATTCATACATATGAAGAAATTTCACATAAGGAACTCTCACACAATTGAGAGGCTGGTAAGTCTTATAATCTACCATCTACAAGTCCAAAGCCAGGAAGGTGATGGTCTATTTCCAGTCCAGGGTCTAGATCCAAGATGCAAAGATTTAGTAGTATCAGTTCTTCTCTGAAGACCAATATCTTAAGATTAAAAACAAATGGTGCCTCTATTCAAATCTGAAGACATTACATAAAAAAGAAAGAAAGAAAGAAACAAACAAAAAACGTGTTGTGGGAAAGGGTAGTGAGGCCTGGAGGAGTTGGCTTTGACCTGAAAGGAGACTAATAATTCTGTTTTGCTCGGGCTGGTTAGATGGTCCTACTTCTGTCAGGGAGGATAATCTATTTTCATCAGTCTCATATTGAGTTCATCTAAAAGTGTCCTCACAAAAGCAGTCAGAAAAAGGTTCAAACAAATGGCATGGTCCCGTGACCCAGTCAAGGTAACACAAAAATCAACCAGCACAACCCTGAAATCAGAACAACAGTGAGGAGTTCAGACACACACACACACACACACACACGAAATACACATATGTGTGTGTTCTGGTTGTGTTTATGTGTGTGTGAGTGTGTATGTATGTATGTATGTATGTATGTATGAATGAATGAAAGCAAATAGGTCTCAGTCTCATACATGATTGTCAAAACGGAAGGTCAATCACCGGTCTTGCAATACTCCTTGACCTCTGTAGGTCTGATGTCACAGACTTCTGTAGGAGTCTTCAGAGAATTCTTGGCAAGGGATAAGCAGTGCCATACCTGTGCTGCATCCTAGAACTGAGCAGCAATGTTTCCATGAAAGGTAGACTGGTTTTTATATAGTTATTAAAAACCTAGATGTGAGAAACTTTGTTAATAACTTTTAATATCAGATTATAACTATTCTATTGAAGCTTCCTTTATATGATTAAATATAAGAGAACATTCAGCACTAAGATAAATTCTATGTCATTGTTAAAGAGAATATATGAAATCAATGCTGCACTTACAGTTTATGCAGGCATTCATTCTATGTTCAAAAACTGAATGTAGCGATACTAAAATATTTAGTACAGTATTTTCAAATGACATTTAAAATATTTAATTTTTATGTATGTCTGTGTTTCTATGAATGAGAGTGCACATCTGCTTTTAGGTGTCTTCAGAGGCCAGGAGAGAGTATCTGATTCTCGGAACTAAAATTATATGCAGCACTCAGAAATTAACATAGATAATAGGAATTGTACTTGGTCCCTTTGGGAATAGAAAGAACTCTTACTACTGAGACACCTCTCCAGACTCTCAAGTTGACTTTTTTTGTTACATAACATATTTTTTCAGTATGTTGTATAATTTTATGTCCAATTGACACAAACGAAAGTCATCTGAGGAAGAAACCTCAATTAATAAAATGCCTCCAAAATATTGGGCTGCAGGCAAATTTGTAGGACATTTTCTTACCTAATAATTGAGGAGGGACGGCCCAGCCTATTGTGGGTGGTGCCATCCTTGGGCTGGTGGTCCTGGGTTCTAGAAGAAATCAGGTTAGGCAAGTCAGGAGAAGCAAGCCAGTAAGTATCACTCTTCTATGGTCTCTGCATCAGTTCCTGACTCCAGGTTCCTGCCCTGTTTGAGTTCCTATCCTGACTTCTTTCAGTATTGTACTAAGATGTGGTATTTTAAGGAAAATAAACCTTTTCTTTCCAAGTTGTTTTGGTCCGGGTTTTATTTAAACACAGAAATAATAACTCTAACCAGAACACTCAGCATTCTGTATCTTCTCGAATAGGTATTGAGAAACAGGAGTAATAACCCTGTTTAATGAAAAAAACCAATCGATTTGGAAAATAATCATAAATGAATGAATTAATTTAAAAAATTAATCACTTTTGGTTATAAATATATACTTACATAGATAACATTTCTGTACTAGATTTGCTATATGTACAATTTTCAAAGGCAATAATTACCTAGTTATTTTTATATAATTCTCTTTATATATAAGTATTTGTTATATTTCAAATATGCTAACCGCAATTTAAAAAAATCAACAAATGGGAAACTTGATATCAGTTATTCATTTAACACTTATGTTAAAAATGAATGGGAACTGGGTTTAAATAAATGACTTCTTTGGTGAAGGTACCTACCTATCAATAAGACTGACAACCTCATTTTTATCATATGAATTGTGTCATATTTTATGACATCCACAAGCATGCCATGAATTATGTGCACATGCACACACACAAATACACACACACACACACACACACACACACACACACACACACAAAAGCCTATAGGGAGAATCTCTTGTGTACTGTATGGAAGCATCATCTGTCAATAAAACCTGACTGGCCAATGAGATGAGGCAGGAAAGAGGAGATGGGAGTTCTGGTAGGGATAGAGGAGCTCTGGGATACAGTAGGGAGCAGGCAGAGATTTACATCAAACTCTGAGGAAACAGATGTATGAAACTGAGTAGACATAACCAGCCGTGTGCCACTTAGAGTACAATTAATTAAGTTACAAGCTAGTTGGGAAATAAGCTTATGGTCTAGGCATTTATTTGTATACAATTACATCTCAGGGTTGTTATTTTGAAACTGGGAAGCAGTTGAAGAAGTCTGCAGTTAAGAAAATTATGTTATGGCCTACCTCCATACACATAAGCATGTCATTGTTCATGTGCTCTCCAAAAAGTGCCACACACATCCATAAGCAAACAATAGCATAAGCATCCAAATAAACACACACACACTTCATGACATCACACACACACAAACATACCATGACACATGCATGCATATCAGTGTACTGATACACACTCAAAATAAATAAAGATTTTAGAAAATAAAACCCTTTACAAAATGTATGGAATAAGTACATAAATTCATTGGCATGGAGGTAAGGGGGATTTCCTAAACAGAACTCTAATGGCTCAGGATCTAAGATCAAGAATTGATAAATGGCACCTATTGAAGCTAAAAGGCAAAGGACATAATCGATTGGGTACTTTTTTAAGAGACTATTTCCAGTAAAAGCAGATCAGACTTTCTAAACACCATAAACACAAACTAACAGTCTTTAAGCAAAGCTATAATATAAATTCTTCACAAATTAAAAAAAAAAGAACTTAAGTCAACTGCCTTTATTCTTGTTGGTTTTTGCTTGTAGAAAAAAAACAGCCTTTTTTCTTTTTAAAATATTGCCTTTGGGAACATCCATTTATTTGATGACAATGCAGAAACATATATTATATATTGTGCATATATACACAATAGATCCATGTTATTTTAAATATTTATATTAATTATTTTGTGAATTTCATATCATAAGTCCTGAGGACTATCAGTTTTCAGTTTTCTCAGGTATGCCTCTAATTCACACTTGGGATCTAGAAGAAGAGAAGGAGGAGAAAGAGGATGGGGAGGGGGAGAGGGAAGGGGAGGAGGAGGGTGGGGGAGGGGGAAGAGGAAGAGGAGGAAGAGGAGGAAAGTCTAATTTGTGTTGCCCATGTAGTCACTGGAGTATGGTCCTAGTGGCAATCTCCTTAAAGAAAACTGAGTCCATCTCACCCACACCCCTGCCAAAACTGTCAGTTGTGGAGAGCTACACTTGACCATCCTTTTCACAATTTTCAAGAGTTCTCTTCTATAGCTTTCTGTTCAGACTATTATGTTGTGGATAGGGTAGGGATTATCATAGGAGCCTTCTATGTCTCCTTCTCAACTGTGAGTCTGTATCATCAATACCATGACAAAAGTAATTTCCTTGGCCTTTACAGTCAGAAGGAGCAGGGATTATGGATTTATACCTAATTTCTGACAACAACATGGACGACAGACATCCACATGGTCTCTGTGTCATTGACTTTTACCATGTCCTCCAGTTAAGTAATACATGAACATAAAGACAGCTGTTGCATGGTCATGGACACCACCACAGTCCTCAGCATGTGTCATTGACTTTTACCATGTCCTCCAGTTAAGTAATATATGAACATCAAGACAGCCCTCTGCTGTTGCATGGATCATGAACACCACCACAGTCCTCAGCAGATGCACGGTAACCATCAGTTTAGCCCTTGGAAGCAGCATGGCATAGGCCTCTCTAATAATATTACACAAACTGACCAACAGTACATAGTGAATATCTTAGCAGGCCTTTGGAACAAGAGGAAGGAATATATTTTATTATGCCCCATTAAGATTTTAATCTTGCAGAAAACAATAATAGCAGGCAGGAAAGTAAGATATTTTAGTAAAATCAATAATAGTTATTAGGTTTTCAAGTTATTAAGTTTAAGAGAGATAATATTAAGGCAGCAAACCATTTTACAATTTCAAAATAATCTAAGATTTAAAAATAAAAACCTATAGTTTAATCATTTGATGAAATTAATAGAATACTTTTCCCAAAGAAAAAGACAAAGCAGGAGAATTTTCAACCAAAAAAACATTAGCATTTCCAATATGCTGCCTCTCACATATTGAATACAAGGAGACTCATTTTTAAACTTAACTTTTTCCATGACACTTTATTGTTTCCTGTGTAGGCATTTCTAAATCTCATATATGTTTTAAACATTCTTGAATTCAAATACTACCACTTCATGTTTAAGAGACTGAAGCTTGACAATGTATTAGAAATCTAACCTTTTACCATATTTGTAGAGAAATTTTAATCCAGCAGCATGGCTGCTCTGGCAAGGGATCACATCCAAAGACCTTCTCAGTCTGTGTGATCTGGCGGGAATGACAGATCATCCATCCTTCTGGCTAGAATACAGACATGCTGTTAGTACACGACTTTAATCCCTAACAATGGAGGTAAGATTAGTTTGTAGAAGGAAGCAGCTATGCTTGAAAGTGACATCTAATTGAGGGGCAGATAAAGTAATGAATTTGGAATTAGAGAAAGAATTGACAGAATGAGTCAAATAGAATATGCCCAACTCTCTCTAGAACAAGAAAGAAAGCAGAGAGAGAGAGGGGAGAGGGGAGGGGAAGGAAAGGGAGAAGGGAAAGGTAGTGTGGTGTCCAGTGCTTGGTATGTGTGTATGGTAGTATTACTGGGACAGTTTTACAAAGACAGGTTGCAACATGCTATACACAGATAAAGACAGGACAAGCCAGAGAATGAGGAGCCAGAAGATTAGAACATATTGCCAAAGTTAGTAAGAGGATAGGCAGAGGATTTCAACTGAGAGAAGCCAGATTGGATCAGTTAGCTTGGAAATTAGATTTTATGGAGGCTAGAATCTTCCAGATCTAGGCCTAGGGATAGGTATAACACAGAAGAAAATGCTCTGGGCTCTGCTTGGGTATGGCTCTTATCTCATCACTTCATCTGAGAAATAAAAGTTACATTTACAAATAGAGAGATGATGGTGTTCTGAGCATGTGATGGAGATCTGTAATCTCAGCCACATCAGAATTGAGGCAGGAGGATTACAACTGAGACCTGACTGAAATAAAATTCAAAAAAATGTCACAGTGGTAGACTGCTAGTTTAAGTCCTAAAAATGAAGAAAGAAATGCAAATGATGACAAAACAAACTATCTTCTTTTGTCAGAGACCTGGAGAGAGCTGCTCAATGCCACAAGTATTGACAAGCTTTTTAATCAAACATCTCCTGAAATCCTTCTCAAAATTAAGACAGGAATTGTCACTTTTACTTCTCAGATCAGAAATGTTATGTATCTTTCAAAAGATAACAGAATAAGGCAAATCCCAAGCTCAAATTCATGGCTAAGAGAAACAGATATGATGCTTTGGAAAACTATTCTTGGCTAAAGAAACATAGTTTCGGTGTTTTGTAAAACTCATATCAACTGTTCTATTCATTTCCCATCCTCCTTATACTTGACCCGTTAGTGAGGCCCAGGGTTTCCTAACCACTCATGCAGACTCATCATTCACTGCAAAATTGTAACATTTTTAAAAGATGTATTTGTTTTTACTTCATAAGAATGAGTGTTTTACCTGCATGTCTGTAAGTATACTTCACTCATGCCTGGTGCTCACAAACAGTACTGATAGCTTGGAACTGAAGTTACCAATTGTCTTAAGTTACCACAATACTGGGAAATAAACGCACTTTCTCTGTAAAAACAGTGTGTACTCTTAACTACAGAACCATCTCTCCAACTTCAGAATTCCTACTTTCTACTTTCTGTTTTCTGGTAGTTTACAAAATTAATAACCATTGCAGATATAGGTCATGAAAGATTACAGGAATATATTTTTTAAATATGAGACAATAATAACAAAGTGCTAATGATTAATTCAGGTAAGGAATATTAACATATAATTTGAGTAGAGATAGTGATTGTATGGTGTGTGTGTGTGTGTGTGTGTGTGTGTACATGTATGCATTAATGCATTTATCCCCTTCTCTCTTCTCTCCTCCTTGCTGCCTTGTTCCTTTCCCCCTTTCTCCCATTCACATCATCTCCCTTTCTCTTACAAATTCTCATCTCCTCTCTTTTCCTCCCCTTCTTCCCTCTCCCTTTTACATTGCATGGGTTAGCTTTGAAATCTAAGTGCTAAGCCTTTGTCTCCAAAGCTCTTGGAATTAAAGTCTGGCACCACTGTGCCCAGTGCCTATTTCTCCCTTCTCATTATGTTACTCCCTACCTAGGACATGTTTACACAGTTTTGTGTATGAAATGCTTCCTGATAACAAGATTTGATGTATGGATGCCACTGTTCTATCAATTGACCTAACCAGATCAATCCTTTGATTTAAGACATTGACCCTCATTAAAACCACTGATATATTTATTTATAGCAAATATGGGAACATAGAAAAAGAAAAGCCCGATGTTAGAGTACTGGAAGATTTTTTTCTCTCTAAGGTAACATCAGAGATTTTGATAGGAGCATATTTGGATAACAGAGTTTAGATATTTTATTGGTATAAACACATGTTCAGTTATGCCATCTGCAGTTTGAAAAACACATCTTAAAGAAATATAAGCTTAATGTGTATTTTTAAAGCATTGGCAGAAAATAATGGATGAAAAACACCTATGAGAAGATGCAATCATGGTTTTTAACATTAGTATATCTGCTATTTGCATTTTAAAACAGCAAAATTGAGAGCAGATTCTTTATAGAGCTCAATATGATACCTTTCTAAAGGTATAAATGATAATGACATCTAGGGGTTCGTTGTAAGAGTGATAGAAGCTAGATTCTAGAAAAATACAATGTAATTCCAGGAGCTTAAAAATACAGCTAAACTAGAAAAATCAAAGCTGTCTTGCCTTAGGTGCTTCTTAACGTACAAAAGACAGACATACTGCTCTGTGGTAAGCCCAAGTAGGAGGAAACAGCCCACTAGAAAGCAATGTCCTGGGAATACTTTATTCCAGTCAATCGTGTGAAAGTTTGTCTTTAACAACATCAATATGTTGGCATCCAAATACCTGGCTTGAACCTGAAAATGAACCCCCAGACATTAATTTAACAGGTTGGCAAGCCATGGACGGGTACAAGATTCTGCACAGAGCCTTACCACCTAAGACAGAAGTACATTGCTACTGATAATGCATATTCTATGACAGGTAAAGAAGGCATTCTTGTCAGAACAACCTAAGACAGGCTCAGTCTTGTTTATATAATAAAAAGTGAGGAGATGTGAAGAGCTCTTGGGGCTCCTTGGCAAGAATCTGACATGGACCAAGGACAAGGAAATGGACTGCTTGGCAGGAATATGATATGGCCAAAGACAAGGAAGTGGGCTTCAGGCAAGAATCTGACTTTAGGCTAGAATAAAGAAGTAATTTCAGGCAGACACCTAAATCTTAGTCTAGAACAAAGAAGTAATTTCAGGCATGAAAATGACTTTGGACTAGGACATGGAAGTTGGCTCAGATATTTTGATCATCCTGGTAAACCCTTAGAAACAGTGATCGTGGGAGTGATCATGGACTTTCTTTATTGCCTTGCTTGTTCTTCGACTATTTGTGTTTATTGTCTTGCTTGTTTCTTGACTATTTGCATCTATTGTATTGCTAGTTCCTCAACCTAGAACTGACCTTAATGCTTGCATGCAATTAAAATGGTATGAAAGCAGAGTGGGAAAAACAATAAAGCAACTTTCTGCAACTGTACTCAACCCATTAGCACAATTATCCAGTGGTTTATTGGAAATTCTATAAAATGTTAAACTAGGCTTATTAGGTAAACCATTAAAAGGTTTACACTAATTTTTTTCTTCTTCATGTTAATGCCTTGTTATACTCACAGAATCTCATGGCACAATAACACCTAAATAAATTGTAAGGGACATTCACAAAGTTTTGGAGTTTCTTTTGTATTGTATGTATTACCAGGGAGTAAGTCTAGGGCCTGTCTATACTACACAAGCATTTTGTTTCCCTGTGGCACCTCCCCTACCCTGAAAATTACTCTTGAACACAAGAACTGCCAAAGTTATTCAATCAAACACAAGTTAGCCCTCTCCTCCAACCACATTGTTAGCTTAATTTTCTACCTCAATTCCCACCATATCCTTCTCTTCTTCTGAAATGTCTAATATAACTTGAGTCGATTACATACCATCATACCTGCATGCAGAAATGGTATTATGTTAATAAGAAATTCCCATACCTCTGGTTCCATGTCACTTGCAATTTTGTTCTGAAACATTCTCCATATGTGTAAATTCTACTTTGCTAACATTTTTGGCTCCACAACAGCATCCCCTTGCCCAGTGGCTATATTACTCTTACATCACTTCTTTTTGTTGTTGTTTCTTTTCAACAACCTTTACTCCATTCCACTCTCTATGTCCAAGAAATTCAACTTACTTTTATCCACTTCTGGGACTAATTATGAAACACATGAACTAGCCATATGCATTTGTTGACTCTGGAGATATGCCTTAGTAACAAAATGTGCATTTTACATGTGTGAGGCCTTGGACTCAACTGTGTCTTCCTTTGTTAGTAGTTAGTGGTCTCCATTTTTTAAAACTTAAAGCTTTATTTTATTGTCTCATGTTTTCTGCATGGTAGTTTTAGTCTTCTTGATACACCCTATATGTTGACCTAGTAATATGCCAATACACATTACATATTTGAATTTTACATTCAAACATTACAACCTTTGAAAATAACATAAATCAAAGCCCTGTTTGTAGTATTTTATGATTTTTAAGGTATGACTGTGTCTACCATGGCTAATTCTAAGATTCCAATATTCTATCATGATGTAGAAGTGGAGAACAATGCATACTAAGAGAATTACACTTTAAATTTTAAATTGTTTTTGTGGTTTTTAATTGAAATATGATCATATCACTTTCTTCTCTCTGTCTGTCTCTGTCTCTGTCTCTGTCTGTCTGTCTCTCTCTCTCTTTGTCTCTCTGTTTCTCTGTCTCTCTCTATTTCTCTGTCTTTCTTTCTTCTCTGTCTCTGTCTCTCTCTCTGTCTCTCTCTCTGTCTCTCTCTCTCTATATATATATAAAGACACAAATAGACATATACATGGATATTAAGAAATATTGAAGAATCCAGCCCCAATGATACATCTATATTTCAATCCATGCGTTTTTGCTCAGAAAGAGGGATACAAAGACTATAAGGCCTAGAGTACTAAAAAGTATTCTGTGAAACAGTCTCTCTAAAAATGGCTGCATAAAGAAGATTATAATACTTGTAATATCAAACAACATTTTAATATGAACAAGGAGTTCATTATTATTATTATTATTGGTATTACTATTATTATTATTAAAATTAATTCAAGCATACAATGAACTCTAATTGTATCTATTTACCCTATTCATTTTTCAAGTTCATTTATTTTGATTTTTTTTTTTTGACAACTCATGTCTGGTTAGTCATGGTATGAGTATATAGTTGGGACCATTCTGAGGCCACACTCTCCAAAAAGAATATTTTCCCAGCAACTATCCACTGCTAATGGTGAATTTATATCAGTAAAGGATGCAAACCTAGAGATTGTATGTCACTACTATGCTGAGATTTTTGCAGGCATGGTTTTATGGAGATTTTGGACAGGTTAACACAGTTGCTGTGAGTCATGGGTCCAACAGTCATGTCACAAGGAAAAGACCAGGATTGCATAATTCCTTTCCATTTCCTCATGATTTTATTTTTGTTTATAGTTGAGTTATAGTCTGCTGTATATTGTATCAAATTTTATTGTGCATAATCTATTGATAGACATACATGTTGATTTAATATTCTCACTATTTTCCATAGTGGATCAACGGATATGGTTGTGAATGTCTCCCTGCTGTAGAATATTAAGTTTATTGGGCATGTTCTCAGAAGTAGCATAGCTAGGTCATAACACATACACACACACACACGCACACACACACACACACATCTTTAATTTTTAAAAGTTTATTCTTCTGTCATATACCACATTCTCACTGCAATTTCCTCTTCTGTTCTCTCTCCCTGTCCTCCCTCAATCCTCTCTCCTATCTAATATGCCTTCCATTCCAGTGAGAAAGGGCAGGCTTCCCAGGTTTAGCAACCAGACATAGCATACTAAGTTTCAACAAGACTAGGCGTGTCTCCTCATATTAAGGCTAGATAAGGCAACTCTGTAAGAGGAAAAGTGTCCAAAGGAGGAGTTAGAGAAAGGACTGAAGGAGCTGAAGAGGTTTGCAACACCATAGGAAGAACAACAATATCAACCAACCAGAAACCCAGAGCTCCCAGAGACTAAACCACCAACCAAAGAGTACACATGGAGAGATCAATGACTCTAGCAGCATATGTAGCAGAGGATGGCTTTATCTGGTATCAATGGTAGAAGAGGTCCTTGGTCTTCTGAGGCTAGATGCCCCAGTGTAGGGGAATGCCAGGGTGGTGAGGTGAGAATGGGTGGGTGAGTGGGGAAGCACCCTCATAGAAGCAGGAGGAGGGGAGATGGGATGGGAGTTTCTGGAAGGGAAACCAGGAAAGGGATAACATTTGAAATGTAAATAAATAAAATATCCAATAACAAAAAAGAGTCAGAGACAGCCCTGGCTTTCACTGTTAGGATTTTCATATGAAGACCAAGCTATGCAACAATGACATTTAAGTATGTGTGTTAACAACACATGATGGGGTATCGCTCACATTGTGTAGGAAGGATGCATCGTATGAAGTTCTCTGAGTACTACAAATATCCTAAGTTCAAATAAATGTTGTAACAGTTATAACAAAGCAAAATAATGAACTAAAGGTATTATCTAGAAATTACATAATTAATGTACTTAATTAAGACAGAAGGCCATGTATATTTCTAAATGAAAGGATAAAATATTAGGAAGATTATACATATACACACACACAAACACACACACACACACACACACACACACACACACACACACTTCAATGGAAGTAACTTAGGATGTTTGTAAATTCCTAAAAACATATAAAAAAAACCAAGATATACATAAATTCATTGGTTTCTTATATTTTTTCTTTAGTAATTCTGTCCTAATCATCACTGAGAATTTCTCCATGACCTTTCATATTTCAATATTCTGAATCCAGAAGAAAACGGGTTTTCCATCTGTTCTGTGTAGAGTAAGCAATACGTGGTTAAGTTCATGAATAATAATGAATATACACATCCCTGTACATGCCTCACCAAAATCTGGGTTATAATTTTGTCCAGGATCATGGCCTTGACAGACGGTTCTATGCATACACATTTTATTTTACAAGTGACCTGGGAGTGCTGGCTTGCCCCTCTGCTTTTACTCCATATTCTTGCTTTATAAATATAGTGGAGTAGGTTTGTGTTTCAAAAAAATTCTCATACTCGGGCCATACATGGGATAACTTCAGTAAGTGAGCATGGCAGAGTTTACAGAACTGGTTTTGCACTGAGAACTTAGTTGAATCAGCTTTTTCGATGCCTTTGGATTTTTATCAGAAACAAAGAAAAAGCATTCTTCCAGCCTCAGGAAAGTAGCTTACCACAGATAACTGTTCCATTTAATTTGTGTGCCAATGCATACAAAACTTAAAAGAGAATACCACCATTCTCAAGACTATGAAAGATTTTCTAATAAATAACAAAGTGAGAGGAGAGACAAAAAGAAGAAGCAGGCCTGGAAGGAAGATTCAGAGGTACCACAAACTCCCAAGTTCAAGGTAGAAGAATTTTCCTACTGAAGTAACAGTGCCTCTTCTTGCAGAAGAGAAAGAAAAAAAAGCATAAGAAAAATTCCAGACAGGCTGAGAAATCAGCCGACAAACCTCATTATTGATGGCGTCAGGTGGTAGATCAATGCTGCAGGAAAATCAATGGTAAAAATATTTTTAGTGGTGCATACAGATGAATCACCTCAGCAGCAATTCTTCATGAAAACCACAAAGGTCTGCAGCCACCCCGAGAGCTAGTTTCCTAGGAGGCAAGAACTTACCTGGTATTTTCCTGATACCATTATCCCCTTGCGTTTTTATATTTTGGAATATATGTAACTATTTGGTCTAAGAAGCCAAGACAAGGAAAGGAGGTTGGGAAAAGTAAATTAGAAAGAGAGGAAGGAAAGGAAGGAAGGGAGAAAAGAATGCAGACTTAAATATTCCACTGACAATGAAATGCAAGGTTTTGTATAAAGCATTTAATGGATCTTTGTTATCTCCACACACTTATCTAATAATTTTAAAGAAAAAAAGTTGGAAAGCATATGTAAAGTGAAAAATATGAATCTATAAAGAGAGTTATTGAAAATGTTTAAAACTGTGTCAAATA
Organism: Mastomys natalensis; assembly: GCA_021653895.1. Lineage (NCBI taxonomy): Eukaryota > Metazoa > Chordata > Mammalia > Rodentia > Muridae > Mastomys > Mastomys natalensis. The sequence continues at coordinate 536,621 of JAJTUV010001905.1, read as the reverse complement.
CTGAAGTTCTAGAACAAATACCAACCATAAAGATGTTTGTTTAAAATAGATAAGGACAGTGGGATAATTTTATAGAATCAGCATGGTTTACAACCTCCTGCCCAATCTTTCTTTGTATATAATCAGTCAATCAAATTGAAGTACTTCCCTGCCCCAACTGACCCAGCAATAAAACAAAGAAACAAAACCCAAAAGCTTATCCCTGGGTAAAAAAATACAGAGTTCAAACAAGAGCACCGCCAGGCTTGGGCTTACTCCCTTTGAAGAGAAAATGGTAGCTTGAGTTATAAAGGCCAAAGAATTAACTTGTGAATACATGGGAAGCAGTAAGGAAAATACAGTGTGCTGAATGTGTTCCCAGTGTCTTCAAGAATCCATGGGGTGCTGTCATTTAACAGTGTATTGTTTTTATATCAGCATAATTATTTTTTTCTTCCTCCCTCCCTCTCCCACTGTCTCCCTTCCTCCCTCCCTTCCTTTCTTCCTTTCTTCTTCCCCCTGTTACTGGAATGATCCAAATTTCCAGACTCCCATATACATTAGGCAAGTTTTATTTTTTTTTTTTAACTAAGAAATAAACTTCATTTGCAAGACATTAAAATTTATTTACAAAGCACTAAAATTCTATATAATATGTCTTCAACAGATACTTCCTTGCTATTCTTTTTCCTTTCTTCATCTGTGTTCTTCAGTATAGATAATATGTCTTCTCATTGTTCCTTTAAAATACCAGTATACCCCATGCCTCAATCTCTCGTTCACCCTTCTCTGTCACTTTTTGGCTCATGCTCATTCTTTCCATTCAAATCCCTGAATACGCCTACTTTCTAATTGTCAGTGTTTTTCCTTCTGTGGAATTATCTCTTACTCTATTGACCCAATTAACAGATACCCACCCAATTTCTTCAAGGAGTTTGTGTATCTTTTAAAATAATCAATTTACTGCATAATTGCTTATATACCTTGCCCAGCATATAGTGTCTAATGATAATAAATAGTTGTTAAATAATTACTTTCTAGGTCCAAGAAAAATATATAATAATTTATCAGTGATTTGTTAACAGCTGAACTATGATAATACCATTGTTTTGCTAATGACAATAAATACAGACTACCCTGCATATATATCATACACTGTTCCAAACACTTTAGAAATTCAATTTCATAGAACAACCACAGGACTTTCTTTAAAAGTAGCAAGCATCTCATCTGATATTAGAAATGTATAAACATCCATGCAGAGGGTATGTTTTCTGAAAAGTTGCTCTTGATCACAGTGCTACAGCATCTCCCAGGTGAATACAGAAAGCACAAGCAATGTAGGAAAGCTGTCCTAATACGTAACATCCCTTTCTTTCTGCATATTATGCTTAAATTTACCTGCATGCTGTACATAAACCACATAGGATTAAAGAATATTAGACCAAAGTATAGTTGAAATATTTGAAAGACCTCATAGGACTATAAGTTTGTAAATACTAACAGACTTCACCAGTGAATTGCCATGAATTATCAAAGAAGAGTTATTCTATGAACAGAAATCCTTTGCAGAAACAGTTTTCATATCCTGAACAAAAAGAGAGCTATGGTAAAATACCCATGAAGTCCTAGTATCCTTCTTCCCTAGGCCCAGTACTTTACTGAGAGCAAATAATATTAGAAAGGTGAAGGTTTAAAACCTGATTTTAACAGAAGCAGGTATAAACAGATGGTACCTTTTAAGGACTAATCCCGTAAGGATGTTTTAATTTGGGACACATTTTACCTCTAAAAGAAGAAATAATCTCTGCTAGAAAAAAGAAAGTTAGTCCCTCTCTAACACAATTCCTTCATTAATAGTCTATGGCAGAGTGGTCAGCCTTAAAATCATATACTTACCACCAACAAAAGTGGACTCAGAAAGCTGTATGTGTGTGTGTGTGTGTGAGAGAAAAGAGACCATAATAATCAAATGAAGTCTATCAGTTTGAGAATTAGGAGGATATGGGAGATTGGGAGAGGTTTAAGGGAGGGGTTATCTGTGAGGAGTTGGAGAGATGGAAGTATCCCCTGAATGTGATCTAATTCTATTTCAATTAAAAACATATTACAAAAATAAATTTGTTTAACCAATATGGAAATCAAGGAATATATAATAATATATAAAAAAGTTTAAAAAAAGAAAGTTGTAAAGCAGAAAGAAAACAACATTAGCTTTTTTGATATTTTTAGTATTTAAATATAATCTGAGATTTTTATGCAATTTTGATGGGCAGAAAATTTAGTTTTAAAAAAACTAACTGAGAATTTTGGCTTAGAACTTATGTCTCACCACTCAATCCTAAAAATGAAAAACTTCATGAGCTAAACCAACCAATTATGTTTTTGGATTCCACTAGAAAAGTTTACTTACAGGAAAATTCACCCTCCAACTTGGATAGGCTGCTAGATGAATGCAGAGAACCAGAGTAGACACCTAGAAATAACTCTTTCCAGGAAGCAGTTCCAGATTGAAAGGTTTCATCTAGAATTAAAGGACTTGAGTTTCTGACTGATGAAATCCAGCACAGGTCTGTGAGGCCTCTAGAAGCTCCAGATTTTCATAGCAAATACTGGAAAAAATATACCGAAGTGATTCTGCATGGGGAGAAATAGTGTAAACATTTTGAAATATACAAAATATTTTTCCTAAGTCAGTCCTCACGAGAAACTACGTTTCCATAGTGGTTGTACCAGCTTGCAATCCCACCAACAATGGAGAGTGTTCCTCTTTCTCCACATCCTCGCCACATTGCTGTACCTGTGTTTTGGATCTTAGCCATCTGAATTGAACATGGTGTTACCTGAGGACCCAGCTATACCCCTCCTGGTATATACCCAGAAGATATTTCACATGCAACAGGGCCACATGCTCCACTATGTTTATAGCGGCCTTATTTATAATAGCCAGAAGCGGAAAGAACCAGATGTCCTCAACAGAAGATGGATACAGAAATGTGGTACATTTACACAATGGAGTACTACTCAGCTATTAAAAATAATGAGCTCATGAAATCTTAGACAAATGGATGGAGCTAGAAAATATCATCCTGAGTGAGATGACCAATCACAAAAGAACACACATGGTATGCATTCACTGTAAGCGGATATTAGCCCCAAAACACACAATACCTAAGATGCAATGCTAAACCTCATGAAACTCAAGAAGAAGGAGGAAGACCAAAGTGAGGGTGCTTTTGTCCTTTTTAGAATGAATCAGAAGATTCACCAGAGCTCCCAGAATCTAAACCTCCAGCTGAGAACAGACAGGGCAAGCTGTCCTCTGAGAGCTCTAACAGCAGCTGACTCAGACAGATACAGACATCCAGAGCCAAACAGTGATGGAGCTTGAGGACTCTTATAGAAGAATAGGGGGAGGATTGTGGCCCTAAGGAGATAGGAACTGCACAGGAGATCAACAGAGTAAACCAACCTGAACCGTTGAGCTCTCAGAGACTGAATCACCAACCGTGGAGCATACCTAGTCTACAAGATCTACCTCCATGGGCTGAACCTAGCCTCCCTGCACATATGTTGTAATTGCAGCTTGGTTTTCATGGAGGTCTCAAACATCTGGAGTGGGGGCTATCCAAAATGCAGCCTGTATATGGAGTAGGTCTTCTAAAAAAAAAAAAAACAGTTATTCAGTTATTCATGGAATATTATTATTTTATATCTCTTGTATTCAGTTTGCAACTACTTCATTGAGAATTTTTGTATGTATACTCATGAGGGATATGGACTATAATTTATATATTTTGTTGGGTTACACTTGATTTCACTATTTCAATACTATTTGATTGTGAAGAGTTTATTGTGGTTCTGAATTTTTCAACAAACTCAAAAGTATTCCTTGTTTGAAGGCTCTATAGAATTCTTGTATAAGTATATCTGACCTTGGTATTTGCTTGGTTGTTTCTTTTCATTTTATTCTGTTTGAATGCTTTTTAAATTTTTTTGATTTGCTGAAAAAAAAATTAAAAATAAAAATTAAAAAAAAAAAAAAAGAAAGAAACTACGTTTCCAGTGCCTAAATAAATGTTTTCTGTTTATTTGATTTTTCTTATTTAGAATTTAATCATCTGGAGGAGAGAATAGTCAACTTCAATTATTTTTATCATTCTGCTCACATATTAAAATTTGTTAGGTGCATGAGGATAAGTTCATGGTCACTAGAAAAGAGAGACTAAAGCACACAAGTATAGAACATTTTCCACCCGCATCCTCCTAACATCACATTGTTCAAAGTCTGTGCAGTGTAGTTTCTCCATCTATAGATCATGTCTGAACACCCAGAATGAGCAAAGGGAAAGAAAAGATTCCAGGTCACAGAATTTCCTATGAGAGCACATCTCTTATGACATGAAGATCTTATATTAGGCTCCATTTATTAACGTTTCTTACATTTCATTGTGTCACAGTGTATAAACCAAACTTTTAACAACTTGGATAGGCTGCTAGATGAATGCAGAGAACCAGAGTAGACACCCTAGAAATATAACTCTTTCCAGGAAGCAGTTCCAGGATTGAAAGGTTTCATCTAGAATTAAAGGACTTGAGTTTCTGACTGATGAAATCCAGCACAGGTCTGTGAGGCCTCTAGAAGCTCCAGATTTTCATAGCAAATACTGGAAAAAATATACCGAAGTGATTCTGCATGGGGAGAAATAGTGTAAACATTTTGAAATATACAAAATATTTTTCCTAAGTCAGTCCTCACGAGAAACTACGTTTCCATAGTGGTTGTACCAGCTTGCAATCCCACCAACAATGGAGGAGTGTTCCTCTTTCTCCACATCCTCGCCAACATCTGCTGTCACCTGTGTTTTGGATCTTAGCCAATCTGAATTGAACATGGTGTTACCTGAGGACCCAGCTATACCCCTCCTGGGTATATACCCAGAAGATATTTCAACATGCAACAGGGCCACATGCTCCACTATGTTTATAGCGGCCTTATTTATAATAGCCAGAAGCTGGAAAGAACCCAGATGTCCTTCAACAGAAGATGGATACAGAAAATGTGGTACATTTACACAATGGAGTACTACTCAGCTATTAAAAATAATGAGCTCATGAAATTCTTAGACAAATGGATGGAGCTAGAAAATATCATCCTGAGTGAGATGACCCAATCACAAAAGAACACACATGGTATGCATTCACTGATAAGCGGATATTAGCCCCAAAACACACAATACCTAAGATGCAATGCATAAACCTCATGAAACTCAAGAAGAAGGAGGAAGACCAAAGTGAGGGTGCTTTTGTCCTTTTTAGAATGAATACAGAAGATTCAACCAGAGCTCCCAGAATCTAAACCTCCACCCTGAGAACAGACAGGGCAAGCTGTCCTCTGAGAGGCTCAAACCCAGCAGCTGACTCAGACAGATACAGACATCCAGAGCCAAACAGTGGATGGAGCTTGAGGACTCTTATAGAAGAATAGGGGGAAGGATTGTGGGCCCTAAGGAGATAGGAACTGCACAGGAAGATCAACAGAGTAAACCAACCTGAACCGTTGGAGCTCTCAGAGACTGAATCACCAACCGTGGAGCATACCTAGTCTACAAAGATCTACCTCCATGGGCTGAACCTAGGCCTCCCTGCACATATGTTGTAAATGTGCAGCTTGGTTTTCATGGAGGTCTCAAACATCTGGAGTGGGGGCTATCCCAAAACATGCAGCCTGTATATGGAGTATGGTCTTCTAAAAAAAAAAAAAAAACAGTTATTCAGTTATTCATGGAATATTATTATTTTATATCTCTTGTATTCAGTTTGCAACTACTTCATTGAGAATTTTTGTATGTATACTCATGAGGGATACTGGACTATAATTTATATATTTTTGTTGGGTTTACACTTGATTTCACTATTTCAATACTATTTGATTTGTGAAGGAGTTTATTGTGGTTCTGAATTTTTTCAAACATAACTCAAAAAGTATTCCTTGTTTGAAGGCTCTATAGAATTCTTGTATAAGTATATCTGACCCTTGGTATTTTGCTTGGTTGTTTCTTTTCATTTTATTCTGTTTGAATGCTTTTTAAATTTTTTTTGATTTGCTGAAAAAAAAATTAAAAATAAAAATTAAAAAAAAAAAAAAAGAAAGAAACTACGTTTCCAGTGCCTAAATAATGTTTTCTGTTTATTTGATTTTTCTTATTTAGAATTTAATCATCTGGAGGAGAGAATAGTCAACTTCAATTATTTTTATCATTCTGCTCACATATTAAAATTTGTTAGGTGCATGAGGATAAGTTCATGGTCACTAGAAAAGAGAGACTAAAGCACACAAGTATAGAACATTTTCCACCCGCATCCTCCTAACATCACATTGTTCAAAGTCTGTGCAGTGTAGTTTCTTCCATCTATAGATCATGTCTGAACACCCAGAATGAGCAAAGGGAAAGAAAAGATTCCAGGTCACAGAATTTCCTATGAGAGCACATCTCTTATGACATGAAGATCTTATATTAGGCTCCATTTATTAACGTTTCTTACATTTCATTGTGTCACAGTGTATAAACCAAACTTTTAACAACTGGGCCTTTAAGGAATATTTCTTAAAACTTAACAGAGGGAAATGATATAGGTCAGAGACTCCTATCTATATACAGAATTTGAAAGCATCAAAAACCAGACCTAACCTAGTCTAACCAAACAACCACCACAACAAAGACCAATAAGGGATGGATATGTACATGAATAACCAACCAGACATTTGCCTAATATGAGCAAGGCTTTGCATGGAAGCCTCAATACTGAAGGAATTAAAAGGTTATGATATATATTCCCAGTTGATCCCGCAGAAAAAAATTTGTTGATGATAATAAGAGAACAATGCTTCTAGAAATAAGAGAGAAATTGTTATTATTTTGTTATTTTAAGGTACTTACATTCCTTATGATCCAAGATAGTGCTTTTTGAAAATAATCTTAATTCCATTTCCATCTAAAAACAAGCATTGTGAATATTTATTCTTTTGAATTTGTTAAATTATTAAAACATGGTAATTCTTAGTAACTAGACCATTGGAATCTTGAGACAAATCTGTGATATGATACTACTGAATGAAATAATTTATAGATGTCAATTATTTAATTACAAAAAAGACAAAATTCCAGAATAATTACCTCAATGTTTATCCTGAGTTGCAGCACAACAGGTTTAAGACATTAAACTGCTTTTTTATGGTACTGTTACGGAGGATTCTTAACATATATTTGTTCAAAATGCAGAATGCACTAAACAAAATGAATTCCAATGTGTTTTTCTTTTATGAAGATAGATTTTTTTTTGTATAATATATACTTATTATGATTTTTCCCTCCCTGTTCCTTTCCCAGTTCTTCACAACATCCTCTCCCAACTGATTCATCACTTTTGTCTCATTAGAAAACAAACCTATTTCTAATTGATAAAAGATATGTAGTAGGAAAACACACACATACACACTTGTGGGAAAAAATGGTGGGCAGCGGTGGAGTCCCGGCCCACGAGGCAGCAGGCCCAGGCTTCCAGGCAGCCTGTGTCACATCCCGGAGGAAGGTCCCAGGTTCCATGGGCTGGAGGCTTCGACAGCGGCGGCCTGGCAGGCCCAATGATATGAGGAAGTCCTTGGTTCCAAAGGTTTATTATCATGGCGGGTGGTAGATGGATCTGGAAGTACCCCCCAAACTCAGGCAGGCCTGAGTTAAATAGGAGGAGAAGTAGGAGGTCTGGGAGGAATGGTTAATTGGCTCGCTCTCTGCCTCATTAGTATGTAAATCCCTAGGGCCTGAGGCCTGTAGTTACACCCTCTACCTGTGCACTTTGGAGGGCTGTAATGGCCTACGTGAATGAACAATGTAGGTCTATGGAGACTAGACTGCTTTTCAGGACCCTGAGTTCTGGGGATGTAGCCGAACTCTGCCGTTTCTCCCTTGGAGTCTCGGGGTTCTAGGCCCATCCCCAGCCAAGAACCAGGATACCCTTATGCAGTCCCACACACACTGGAAGAGGATAAGACAGCAACAACAAAAATAGAAGATAAAGACTCAATAAAAGGCAAAAGAAAAAATATAGACCCAGATAAACACTGGTTCGCATACTCAAAACAAAAATTTCAGAACTCATAATACATACACACACACACACACACACACACACACATATATGTTAAAACAAAAGAAAAAATAAACATAAAAATATATTTTAAGGACCCGGTGCTGGACCTGATCCCTCACAGCACACACCCCAGTTGCAGCTCTACCCTCCCCCACCCCCAGGTATTCAGACATATCCAGCTTCACAGGTGAGACCTTAAATCCCTTCCAGAGACCTGGCATAGAAGGACCATTGGGACCCCGGGGAGCAGATTCCTGACCAGTCAGATACCAGGGCACCTTCCAGCTCCCAACTGTGCCTGCCAGGAGTAGAGACCTGATCCCACACAGCACACACACCAGTGGAAGCTCGACCCCCAGGTCGACTCTCCAGGATCATAGGATCACAGGAAGGACAGGCTCTAATCAGAGAAAGAAAGGCTAGACAACCCAGAGATAACCAGATGACAAGAGGCAAGCTTAAGAATATAAGCAACAGAATCCAATTCGACTCCAGCATAAGAACCCAGTTCTCCCACCACAGCAAGTCCTGGATGCCCAAATACACCTATAAAACAAGATTCAGATCTAAAATCTCATTTCATGAAGATGATAGAGGACTTTAAGAAGGACATAAATAATTCCATTAAGAAATATAAAACACAAGTAAACAAGTAGAAGCCCTTAAAGAGGGAACACATAAATCCCTTAAAAAAACACAGGACAACACAATCAAACAGGTAAAGGAATTGAAAAACACTATCCGGGATCTAAAAATGGAAGTAGAATCATTAAAGAAAACTCAGAGAGATCAGGAGTCAGAGATGCAAGCAGAATACAAGAGATAGAAGAGAGAATCTCAATGGCAGAAGATTCAAGACATAGACACAACAGTCAAGGAAAATACAAAAAGCAAAAGTCTCCTATCTCAAAACATTCAAGAAATCCAGGACACAATGAAAAGACTCAACCTGAGAATAATAGGTATAGAAAAGGGTGAAGATTCCCAACTCAAAGAGCCAGCAAACATCTTCAACAAGATTATAGAAGAAAACTTTCCTAACCTAAAGAAAGAAATGCCCATAAACATACCAGAAGCCTATAGAACACCAAACAGATGGGACTGGAAAGGAAATTCCCCCCGGTCACATAATAATCAAAACACCAAATGCACAAAACAAAGAAAGAATATTAAAAGCAGTAAGGGAAAAAGGTCAAGTAACATATAAAGGTAGACCTATCAGAATTACACCAGACTTCTCACCAGAGACTATAAAAAACAGAAGAGGCAGGCCAGATATCAAAAGACCTGAAGAGATCAAAAATGCCAGTCTAGGCTACTATTCCCAGCAAAACTCACAATTATTATAGATTGAGAAACCAAAGTTTTCCAAGACAAAACCAAATTTAAATAGTATTTTTCTATTAATCAATCCCTACAGAGGATAACAGAAGGAAAAATTCAACACAAGGAAGGGAAACTACATCCAAGAAAAAGGAAGAAATTAATCTTTTCATAATAAACCCAAAAGAACAGAAACATACAAATGTAATTCCAACTGTAAGAACAAAAAAACAGGAAGCAATGATTATTTGACACTAATATCTCTCAACATCAATGGCCTCAATTCCCCAATAACAAGACTTAGGCTAACAGACTGGATATGTAAACAGGATCCAGCATTTTGCTTCATACAGGAAACATACCTCAGACTCAAACCAGACATTCCCTCAAAGTAAAAGGAATGGAAAAAAATTTCCAAGCAAATGGTTCCAAGAAACAAGCTGGAGTTGCCATCCTAATATCCAACAAAATAGACTTTCAAAATTTATCAAAAAAGATGGGGAAGGTCACTACATACATATCAAAGAAAAAATCCAGCAGGATGAACTCTCAATTCTGAACATCTATTCTCCAAATGAAAGGGCATCCACATTTGTAAATGAAACACAACTAAAACTCAAAACACACATTGAACCTCACATAATAATAGTTGGAGATTTCAACACTCAACTCTCACCAAAGGACAGATCATGGAAACAGAAACAAAGTGAAACTAAAAGAAGTTATGAACCAAATGGATTTAACAGATATCTACAGAACATTTCAACCTAAAACAAAAGAATATACCTTCTTCTCAGCACCTGATGATACCTTCTTAAAAATCTTCCATATACTTGGACACAAAACAAACCTCAATAGATATAAGAACATTGAATTAATCCCATGTATTCTACCACGGATTAAGGTTGGTCTTTAACAGCAAGAAAAACAACAGGAAACCCACATACACATGGAAGCTGAACAACTAGCTACTCAATGATAACTTGGTCAGGAAAGAAATAGAGAAATAAAAGAATTTTTAGAATTTAATGAAAATGAAGGCACAACATACCCAAACTTATGGGACACAATGAAAGCAGTGCTAAGAGGAAAATTCATAGCTCTGAGTGCCTCCAAAAAGAAACTGGAGAGAGCATATACTAGCAGCTTAAAAGCTCATTTGAAAACTCTAGAACAAAAAGAAACAAATACACCCAAGAGGAGTAGAAGGCAGGAAATAATCAAACTCAGAGTTGAAATCAATCAACTAGAAACAAAAAGAACTATACAAAGAATCAACAAGATCAGGAGCTGGTTCTTTGAGAAAATCAACAAGATAGACAAACCCTTAGGCAAACTAACCAGAGGGCACAGAGACAGTATCCAAATTAACAAAATCAGGAATGAAAGGGAGATATAACAACAGAAACCGAGGAAATTCAAAAAATAATCCGATCCTACTTCAAAAGTCTATAATCAACAAAATTAGAAAACCTGGTTGAAATGGATGCATTTCTAGACAGATACGAGGTACCAAAGTTAAATCAGGATCAGATAAACCATCTAAACAGCCCTGTAACACCAAAGGAAATAGATGCAGTCATTAAAAGTCTCCCAACCAAATAAAGTCCAGAACAAAATGGGTTTAGTGTAGAATTCCATCAGACCTTTAAAGAAGACCTAATAACAATACTCTTCAAACTATTCCACAAAAGAGAAACAGAAGGAGCACTACCCAATTCTTTATATGAAACCACAGTTACACTAATATCTAGACCACAAAAAGACCCAACAAAGAAAGAGAACTACAGACCAATTCCCCTTATGAATATCGATGCAAATATACTCAAAATCCTTGCAAAACAAATCCAAGAACATATGAAAATGATCAGCCACCATGATCCAGTAAGCTTCATCCCAGGGATGCAGGGATGGTTCAATATATGGAAATCCACCAATGTAATCCAATATATAAACAAACTCAAAGAAAAAAACCAACATGATCTTCTCATTAGATGCAGAAAAAAGCCTTTGACAAAATACAACATTCATGAATGTTAAAAGTATTGGAGAAATCAGGAATTCAAGGAGCATATCTAAATATAATAAATACAATATACAGTAAACCAATAGCTAACATCAACCTAAATTGGGAGAAACTCAAAGCAATCCCATTCAAATCAGGGACTAGACAAGGCTGCCCACTCTCTTCTTACCTATATAGTATTCAAAGTCCTAGCCAGAGCAATTAGTCAAAAATGAGGTCAAAGGGATAAAAATTGGAAAGAAAGAAGTCAAAATTTCACTATTTGCAGATGTTATGATAGTATACATGAGTGACCCCAAAAATTCTACCAGAGAGCTCCTACAGCTGATAAACAATTTCAGCAAGGTGACTGGATATAAAATTAACTCAAACAAATCAGTAGCCTTCCTCTACTCAAAGGATAAAAGAGATGAGAAAGAAATTAGGGAAATGACACCCTTTACAATAGTCACAAATTATATAAAATACCTTGGTGTGATTCTAACCAAGCAAGTAAAAGATCTGTATGACAAGAACTTCAAGTTTCTGAAGAAAGAAATTGAAGATCTCAGAAGATGGAAAAATCTCCATGCTCATGGACTGGTAGGATTAATATAGTAAAAATGAGCATCTTACCAAAAGCAATCTACAGATTCAATGCCATCAAAATTCCAAATCAATTTTTCATAGACTTAGAAAGAACAATTGTCAAATTTATTCGGACTAACAAAAAACCTAGTATAGCAAAAACTATTCTCAACAATAAAAAAAACTTCTGGGGAAATCACCATCCCTGACCTCAAGCTATACTATAGAGCAGTAATGATAAAAACTGCGTGGTAATGGTACAGAAACCAACAATGGAATAGAATTGAAGATCTAGAAATGAAACCACGTACATATGGTCATTTGATCTTTAACAAAGGAGCTAAAAACCATTCAGTGGAAAAAAAGACAGCATTTTCAACAAATGGGCTGGTTCAACTGACTGTCTGCATGTAGAAGAATGCAAATTAATTCATACCTGTCTCCTTCTTTCACAAAGCTTAAGTCCAAGTAGAACAAAGACCTCCACATAAAAACCAGTATACACTGAAACATAATAGAGCAGAAGTAGGAAGGAAGAGCCTCGGATACTTGGGCACAGGGGAAACCTTCCTGAACAGAAACCATGGATATGCTTAAGATCAACAATCTACAAATGGGATCTCATAAATTGTAAAGCTTTGTAAAGCGAGGGACACTACGAATAGGACAAAACAGCAACCCGCAGACTGGGAAAAGATATTTACCAACCCTATATCCAATCAGGGCTAATATCCAAAATATACAAAGCACTCAAGAAGGCACACTCCAGAGAAGCAATAAACACTTTTTAAAAAGTGGAGTACAGAGCTATAATAGAGAATTCACAATCAAAGAATTTCAAATGGCTGAGAAATACTTAAAGAAATGTTCAGCATCCTAGTCATCAGGAAAATGTCTTTGATACCCAGGAGGTTTGATGCCTCAGAGTAGGGGGATGCTGGAATGGTGGAGCAGAAGAGTGTGGGTGAGTAAGGGTGCACTCTCAAACAGGCAAAAGAGAAGGCAGATGTGGGATGGAGAGGTGGCGGAGGGGTAACTAGGAGGTGGGACGTCATGGGATAGGGGTTGGTGGAGGGGGTTACCGGGAAGTGGTATATCATTTGATATGTAAACGAATGGAATGATTAACAAAAATTATATAAATATATAAACACTTTTTAAACAGTTTTGAAATAATATTATAAGACAAGGCGCCTCCAAATAAGCCAATGAATTTAGTTCCCATGTCCACTTCTTCTAACTTTAGGAACCCAACTGGTACATGCCTGTGCAGATCCTTTGAATGATGCCTCAGTCTTTCTGAGCTCATATGTGCATCAGACCTGTTGTATTTAGAAAGACTTGTTTTCTTGGTTTCCTTCATCCCCATGGCTTATTCTCTTTCCACCTCCTCTACCCTAGAGTATCGTGGCCTTGAGGGGAGGGATTTGATAGAAAAATCCTGTTTAGGGATAAATGTTAAAAGGCCTCTAACTCTCTCTGAACAACGTCTGGCTGAGGGCCTCTGAACTTGTTCCCATCTGCTGAAGGAGGACTCTTCTCTGATGATGTCTAAGGAACATACTGATCTATGAATGTAACAGAATGTCATTAGGAGTCGTTTTATTGCTATTATTTCTTGAGTAGAACAGTAGAATTTGATTTTATCCTTGGTTCCTAACCTATCTTGTCTCAGGTTCTTGGCTGCCCAGGCAATGTCTTACACAGATTATATTTTGTTCAGTGATACTTATATCAAATCATATATTCTTTGCTTACTCCCACTAGCTTTGTGCCATCACTGCACTAGCATATCTTGCAGGAAGTGGGGATTATAGGTCAAAGTGTTTGTAGTTGGGTTAGTGTTTATATTCCCCTTTAGTAGTATGTGGAATACCTTCGGGCATCAGGAGCAACACCCAGTATGTTGAAGGCTCTATGTAGGCACCAACTTGACTTCTCTGTGTTCAATAAGTTGTGTAGGGATTGTCTTCTGCAATAGCTTCTTGTATTCAGATTGTAGGAAATAACTGACAGCCCTGGCAACATTTTATATTGTTCTTGAGTTTCCTTGGGACTACTTGGGCAAACAAGTCAATTAGATACAATTAATTGCCAGTGTTGGAAGCTGTTTTGATGAGAAAGGATGTTCACTGGGGCTCTGTATCCCCTATCATTTGACAGTTTCATTTTGATAACCCTCATATATGTATATATTTTTGGAATCTTCTAATGCATTGGGTTTTCATACAACCCCTATATATCCCTTAATTTTAGCTGTGTTCTTCAGTATTTTCCCTTATCCCCCCTCTTCTTTCCTCCTAGTATGATGAAGTTCCTGTTTCAGCATGCCCCCCACCCATTCTTAATTATTATATTTCCCTTTTGTAGAGAGATCTATCTGCCACCTTGCCCTTTACTTTATATCTAAACTTTGTATATCTAATGATTGTAGCTGCTTGTTCATTAACTTAAGAGCTAAACCTACCTATAAGATGAAATATACTATATTTGTCTCCCTAGGTCTGGGATGTATCACTTGGATGATTTTTTTTTTCTACAATCTGAATACAAGAAGCTATTGCAGAGGACGATCCCTACACAACTTATTGAACACAGAGAAGTCAAGTTGGTGCCTACCTAGAGTCTTCAACATACTGGGTGTTGTTTCCATGTAATTACCTGAAAATTGCAAGATTTCACTTACAATAGGTGAGTAATATCCAACTGTGTAGATGTAGCCACATTTTCTTTATTCATTCTTCTGTTGATGGATACCTAAGCTGTTTTCTCTTTCCGGATATTATAAATAGAGCATCAATGAATATGCTTGAGGAATTATCTCTCTGGTAGGATGAAATGTCCTTTGGCTATATGCCCAAGAGTGATATAGCTGGATCTTCAGATATATCTATTTGCATTTTCCTTCAGTGTTACCACACTGAATTCCATAGTGGTTGTACAAGTTAGTACTCCACCAGCAGCAGATGAGTGTTCTCCTGACTCCACATCCTTGCCAGTTTGAGCTGCCATTTTTTTAAAAAATGATCTAAGCCATTCTGAAGGGTGTAAGATGAAATTTCAAAGTACTTTTGATTTACATTTCCCTGATGACTAAAGATGTTGAACATCTCTTTAAGGGTTTCTCAGATGCTTGAGTTTTCTCTAGAAAATTCTGTTTAGATCTGTACCCATTTTCAATTGGTTATTTGTTTTCTTGATGTACAGTTTTTTGAATTCTTTATATATTTTGGATATTAGCTCCTATCAAGTGAAGAGTCAGTAAAAGGCTTTTTCTTCTGTAGGTTGTCACTATCAAATGACAGTGTCCTTTGCTGTTCAGAAGATTTTCAGTTTCATGAAGTTCATTAATTAATTTTTGATCCTAGTACCTGTGCTAGTGTTTCATTCAGAAAGTCTTTTTCTAATGCCAATGAGTTAAAAGGTATTCTTGACTTTCACTTTTATCAAATTTCAATATAAACAATGGACTTTCTTTGATAATACCATGCCACTGTTGGGTTTTTTATTGTGTAAAGGATACTATACTGGCACAGGATATTGATTACATGGAATTATGGGAATATTAGAGGATATAGAGTTTATGGGAATTCTCCAGATCTACTACAGACCATATACTATTTTGTAGACCATATACTATTTAAAAATTAAATTTTGTGGTTGTTGAAGTTTTAGCTATTTAGTACTAATTTTATATAAATACTTAGTTTTTACCTTATAACTAGCTGTAAATTTGTAAGAAGTTCAAGATGATGTTCTAAAAAATTTCAATAGTTATCATGACATCTAAACATTTATGTTATGACATACAAACATGTAAACATTTTACCAATAAAGTTCTTTTACAATGGTCCTAATTTGTATTGTCTCTTGGGAACCAGACTATTTTTTTATCTACCTGCTTGTATAAGCTTTCAAGGAGACATTTCAATGAATCACATTTTATAGAAGAAAATATAAGCTTTTCTTCAACCTCTGATAGATTGGCGTTAAAATATATTTATAAGAGGTAGAGAAATAATGTCTATTTTCAAATTCTTCACTGCATAAAAATATCTGAGAGCTCACTGAATGGCACTCTCTGGAAAATATGGATTTTGTATTATGCTATAACATGTTTTTTTCTTGATTGAGGTGAAAGGTCGAACTAAGATGAACTCCTGGAAAATTTCATAGATAAAAAAAACTTACAAAGTAAAATTGTAAGTGAGGACATTCCCTAAATAAAACTGTTTTTTTTTAAGAATTTCAATCAAAAGTCACCATAAATTTTCTTAAAAAACAAATTTATAAAACCGAGAATATAGCCACATTGAAGAAGATTTAAGAACATGGATATTGGAAATGTTTAAGCATCATTATCTGGTAGATCCATGACCATCTTTAATAATCTGGTTCACAATGTACTTCAGAAAAATATTTTGAACCCAAAAATATGCACCAGAAGCCAGAAGCTAAAGTTTAGTATTACTTAGGGCAAACTCCAGTGCCAACCACAATGGGTGTCAACACTCCTTAAGGGTACAATTTAAACACTATGCATCAGGGAATGTCATAGCCACTGTGATTTAAAGTACATATTGTGGCAAACATGTTTTAGTAAAACTTAGTTTTACAAATGTCTCAAAGCCACCCTTTCTCTCACTGCCAGTCACCACTAGCACTCAATTAGCTTTTGTTTCAGTATTTTTAGTTAGCTAAAATCATAAACATATAAAAAACAGTACAGGGTAGCATAAAGTTAGAACATATTGTCCTGTGTTGTTTAGTTTTTCTAAGATGGGGAATTCATTCTCTCCACATAATACAAGTTAATCATAATATTAAAAGTAAAACGTGCCTCTTGGCTGTGAATTACTCATTTACCACACATATTAACCCACATTTGTCCACTACATCCAATAACATAGAGATCATTGTTTACCATCCTATGCCTTTGATGCCAGAGAACCTTAAGATTCCAATTTGCTATATTCTAAAGACATATTTTAAATTGTACACTGCAGAAGAGCAGATAATTTCTTTCACTTCATAGACTCATGCAGCCAACTTTAGTTCCCATAATTAAAATTGATCAGAAAAAAATATTTTGATAGTTCTGTTCATGGCTATTGGTTGTGTTCTATCCTATTGTTTTAACTTTTTTATTAGATATTTTATTTATTTACAATACAGATGTCATCTCCTTTTCCCATTTCCCCTCCCTAGAACCCCCTATCCCATCTCTCCTCCTCCTTTATGCTTTTATAACATTTTAATTACATGCATGTATTAAGGTCAGCTCTAGGGTGAGGGTCTAGCAATATAATAGATGCAAATAGTCAAGGAACAAGCAAGACAGTAAACACAAATAGTCAAAGGAAAAGCAAGTCATTAAACCCAATTATGTGAACACCCCCATGATCACTGTTTCTAAGGGCTTATCAGGATGACCAAAGTATCTGAGCCTACTTCCCTGTCCTAAATGATCTATCCTATTTTTCAACAACATTTTATAAAGTGTTCTACTTCCCTCAATCCTGATTGCTTTGCTTCTCTCATAATGTCTGGTTATTATTTTATCCTATTGAAAAAGTTTCCAGCAGAGTAGAATATTTTCATCTCTGGTTACAATGAATTTATTAAAATAATTATGATGTACAGAAGCCTTTATGGCTTATGTCTTATCAATGCTATTTTTTCTTTTAAACTACTGAATTTCACTACTACTAAATATGCCAATTAAAGTGAGTTGAGAATATGTAAAAAACAATAACCTAAATATCAAAAATGTAAAATAGTACATTTATAATAAATGAATATTTAGAAAAATGTTAAATATGTATTTTAATAACATCACTAAGAAAATACACATTTTCCTTTGTATTAAATTTCCCTGATTATCATAAAATCATTAACTATCCAACCAGTTTCCTAAGGTTGTCAGTGGAGGAAAGAAAAATTAGCCTTTACAAGCTTCTATAAAAGTGAAACCTCATTTTCAAAACAACACAAGAAATGTTTATCTGGAGAGACTGATTAAAAACAGTATTAAATATTCATCAGTTCCCCCATTTCCTTCCTTCCTATTTTATTCTGTAAGCAACATTGACCGATAAGATCCCATGGTCTAACACCTTCATTATGAAATGCAAGCAGTTACTATAGAGAAAAATATTTAAAAAGATTGAATCGGGAATGAATAACC
The DNA here is from genome assembly GCA_021653895.1 of Mastomys natalensis. Lineage (NCBI taxonomy): Eukaryota > Metazoa > Chordata > Mammalia > Rodentia > Muridae > Mastomys > Mastomys natalensis. Next base: position 518,388 of record JAJTUV010001905.1, on the reverse strand, counting down.
TGAAATTTTTAATTCTTTAGAACTAAAGGAACTAGAAAAAAAATGAATCTTACATTTTGTAACAGAGCACTTTACCATTGTTAAAACAGAGAATATTTATTATCACAAAAATTAAGCTTTGTATTTTACTTTTATTTTTTTTCTATGAGCTTTATGGTAGACACTGAGATCATAGAGGTGTGACTAAGGGATTACATATTTAGCTTCCTTCTAACAAGGTGACCATTTTGTAAGACCTCCAATTCTCAGAAACAGTGACTCATCCCCAGATCAAACTCATTAAAGGTTATTTAAGCAATGCCAGGAAAGGATGTGACTCTATGCCAAGCTTTTTCTTCCCAGCTCATCAAAAGAAGCAATATCCATGTTTGCAAACAAGTTCACATGGTTTTATTAACAAATGTTTGTGGTTTGGGTAGCTATAAGACTTATTTTCCAAACGAAGAATTCAAGAGCAGCCTAGCAACACCTAGAACATGAAAAGATTATGACATAGAGCAGTGGTAGCTCTGGTCAGGTGTACATTCAATCCAGCATAGGGGTAGAAGCAAAAGTGCTTACTGTATTATACAATCATCATGTTCTAATGCTTATTGCACCATGTCCTGAAGTGAATGACAAAGCAGAATATCACTAATTCAATTCTAAAATTGATCATGCCGATATTCTTGTTAAAACAGTTGAACATAGGGTTTTTGTCATAATTCCATTGTGCATATGGTGTATCCAATGAATGTTGAACAGTTCTTTGTGGTTTAGCTGACTTGGTTTTAGTTTTAGAAACAGAATGTGACTGAATTTGTCTCCTGCACACCTTATAGAAGAACCCATTACTCATGTTTTAAATGGATGTATGTAAAGCTTAATTCACCACTTGGAAATGTGATGTTCAAGCTACAGAATGGTTCATAAGTAGGTCAAGGTACTGAGGGGGAAAAAAGATGTTTGTGTGTTCAATCCTCAACGAGAATTTTATACAGTTTCTACTAAGACTCATAGAACATATTAAAAGAGAACATAAAAATTAGAAAGTACGGATTAGGGTGGCAAAATGCCATCTTCTGACCTTGTCAAGGGTTGAAATTATGTTCTCAGGAGTTATGGCTGCTTGCGTAAGACTAGACCTGACATTGGTTTGTCATGGATGTGAGTGTGTGTGCGCGCTATTTGTTCTAACTGAACTATTGACTAATGAGGATTCTGGGATATAGGGAGTCATTATTTTCAGATGTGGACCCACTGGTGATCCCATCAGGTTACACTCAATAGTTCATACCAATGGTCATACAGAGGGCCTTGGTTAAATTCAAATGGGTCAGTCACAAATCTAAAGGACATGAATATGGGAAGTGGAGGGAGGGAGAGGTAGAGCTAAGAAAGGTGAGAAGATAAAAGGGTATGGAGAATAAGAGTAATTAAAACATAATATATACATGTACAAACTTGTTAAGGAACCAAATTAATTTAAAAAAAAAAAAACAAGTACAGGCAATAGCAAGATGGAGAGTATTCATATTACAAATATGTGAAAATTAGATACATTCAGCTACTACATAGCTAAAGTTCCTTGTAATTCTTCTGTCTTAGTTAGGGTTTTACTGCTGTGAACAGACACCATGATCAAGACAAGTCTTATAAAGAACAACATTAAATTGGGGTGGCTTACAGGTTCAAAGGTTCAGTCCAAAAGTTCATCAATCTGGAAGCAGGGCAGCATCTAGGCAGCATGGTGCAGACAGAGCTGAGAGTTCTACATCTTCATCTGAAGGCTGCTGCTAGTGAAATACTGGCTTCCAAGCAGCTAGAATAAGGGTCTTAAAGCCCACACTCACAGTGACACACTTACTCCAACAAGGCCACACCTTCGTATTGAGCCACTCCCTGGGCTGAGTATATACAAATTATAACACCTTCCCTTTATTGTTTTCTACTTCTATTTATTTTGCTTATACTTAACTTTTCTCCTCCTTTTCATAGTGAAACTATTCTATGCTGCAAGTCCATATGGGTTTGCAAAATACCTACAGCCATCTCTTTGGATCATTTTGTAAGTGAAATCATTGGTTCAAATGTCTCTCTTTCCTTTTAATCTTTTAGACACTAATGACGACTCTCTGCAACTTTTTTTTCTGGTAAAGTATTAAAGTGGTTAAATGTATTGCTCTATCTGTTCTATGCTTACAGCATTGCATAGTATGTCTAAATGAAAACATTATACCAAGTACACTTTTGAATACAGTTTAAATTGATGGCCATGAACTCTACAAGAGCTTCTACTTCACATTCAGAATGAATTCATACTGTGATTTACTTGTCTGTCCTCTCATTGGCTTCTTCATTAATCACATTTCTTATTGTTAAGGCAAGGGAAAGAGGACTGATTTAAGATCACAGTTACAAAGTGTGCATCAGGAAGAGGAAGCAGCTGGTCACAGCACCCCACAGACAGGAAGTGGGAAAATAAACAGGGATGCTCAGGTTGGTTTCTCCTTTTTATTCATCCCAAGACCTCATACCCTTTTTCATGAAATAGTACCATCCACAATTATGAAGGATCTATAACATTAATTATCCTTGAAGTCCCTCATAGACATGTTCAGAGGTTTGTTTCTATGGCAACTCTAAATCCCATCAAGTTGACTATTAAGTTTAAACTCTAACTGCTTGATCTGCTATCACAATTTTACCAGTTCACTTTCTGTATTTTCTGTTCTAGCAGATGAGTTCTAAGATTACTACTTTTACTCTAGCACTAAGTCCATAAATTCTTGTATATTTGTGTATATAGTCTCCAATTATCTCATTTCCATTATAGACACCATTATATGGAAATGGATTTTGAAATTTATTAGATAATTGTACAGAGTGCAAAATCTGGTGGTCAGCTCTCAATCACTATGGTTTCCTGTGACATGTTCTTTCACTTGTATTTTCTCTGTAAGTGTAGGCTATTCCAGTTTGTTAGGTGGTTTGTCTAGCTTCCCTAGACTTTGAGATTGGAGCAACTAAGCTCATGCATAGGTCTTGATTTCACTCATAATGGATTCCACAGTTATTTTATTTGTCTCTCATAAGTTTTCAACTAGTTAGGCCCTAAATGCCATTAAAATGCAAATGACATCCCATAATATTCAACTGTTTATGTCGCATTTCCACTTCATGTTTCTTCCTTTTTTTAAATTAAATTTATTTTTTTTTAACTTATCCACTTTACATCCTCCTCACTGCCCTCTTCCCAGCCACTCCCTCCCACTGTCTTTCACACATTCCCCTCCCCTTACTCTGAGCTGGTGTGGCCATCCTGGGTATCCCCGGACCCTGGCACTTCAAGTCTCTACAAGGCTAGATGCTTCCTCTCCCACTGAGGCCAGACAAGGCAGCCCAACTAGAAAAAACATATCCCAAGTACAGGCAACAGCTTTTGTTGATAGTCCCCATTCCAGCTGTTCAGGACCCACATGAAGACAAAGCTACACATCTGCTGCATATGTGCAGGGAGGCCTGGTTCTAGCTCATAGAACTCAAAAGCTGGGTTGAGGCTTTCAGAGAACACCCCATGCTAGGCTCCTGTCTGTAAGAATAACATAGTATCATTCATATTACCAGGGATTGGTGTTTGTCCATGGTATGGGTCTCAAGTTGGGCTGGTTGTTGGTAGGCCATTCTCTCAGTCTCTGCTCCAACTCTTGTGCCTGTATTTTTGTAGAGAGGATAAATTTTGTATTGAAATTTCATGAGTGGGTGAGTGTCTCTATTGCTCCATTGGGGTTCCTGTCGGCCTACAGGAAATGGCCTCTTCAGGTTCCATAACTCAAATGTCATAAATCACCAGCAAGATCACCTCCATTGATTTTTGGGCACCTCCTTATCCCAGGTCTCTGTCTTGTCTGGAGTTGTCTCACACTTCCCCACCCCTGTCTGTTGCAGATTTCCATTCATTATCATGGCCACCTCACCACTCTCCTGTCCCTTCCTATTCCTGTTCCTGAATCTGCCCTATTTCCCTCCTGACTGCTTCTCCCACCTTGCTCCCTCCCTCCATCTACCTCTTATGACTATTTTATGCCCCTAAACCATATCAGTAAGCTTCCCTTCCCCCACCCACCTTCCCTGCTTGAACTTGATGTTTCTTAGACATCATAGATTTAAGATGTCTTTAACTGATTCCTAATATTTATCACTATCTTAGTTATGACTTTCCATTTGCTTATGACATTCTGGCCTTCTTATTATGAAACAAAAGAATTGTAATACTTAACTAACTGCTTTTGTTTTCACATAAAATACAATTATCAGAAAAAACCTACTGTTTTCTATGTTGGATCAGCTTCATGAGAAACATCCTAATTTTTGTCACTATCTATCTATTTATCACCTATCTATCTATCAAATATTCTGTTGGCAAAATGAATGCTTTTTATAAAATCTTCCTGATCCATCAACCCAATTCCTTCCTCTGAGGTACAAAGAATTTTACACGTGTTGGGAAAAGTCTTTATCAAGCATGAAAAAAAACATCTATTGAGTTAGAACCCATATGTAAATGTCCTCCAAATAATTTATATACACAGTGAATAGTAACTATTACCATAGGGAGCTTCGAATCTCACTGGTCAAGCTGACAAAAGGTCAGCTTGCAAGATAGAGATATAAGGTAAGTATGGCCTACATATTACATGACATTTATAGATAACATGGTAGAAAGAGTGATGATTTCTTCAGGGGATTATATTTATTTGCTAATACAATAATCATGATTGTGCTAAATGTATTTTGAAATACTATTCTTTTTGCTCAGCCACTCAGATTATGTTCATTATGCTCTGGGATCTGTTATCATGCTTAAGCTCTTTGTTTTAGTGGAAATTGTTACTCTCTTCACACTGGAAATTGTACTGTTTCTACAGCAAAAGAATCAACTAGCATCTTCATATATACACATTAAGAAGTGGATCACATTAGTTATATTCTTAGATTTTCTTGGCAACAGACTAAGTGACAAAACATATTCTTATATGAACCGTAGAGAAATACAATACTTTTCTCATTTTAGTTTGAATCCTAAGGTTAGGATCATGTTAGTGACTCTAGTTTCACATTATTTTCCATATTATTATAATGATGCTGATGAAATTCTTTTAACTAAACTGCTTAATCATCTCTAAAATCTATTAATTGCATATTAAGCATTACTTAATCCACCAGAGTTTCAGTTCAATAAGAAAATATATGTTTATGAAGAATATTATTATTGAAGAGAGTTCAAAGGCTACAATATATTATTGTCTGAATATAGGTGATCTAAGCATAAGCTAAAACAAAGATAAATAGAATATCTATATAAACTCTCAGTACAGGTAGAAAAATTCCCTTTTTAGTAATTGGTAAAAACCAAAACTTGCATTTGGCTGTGACTACATGTATGCACCCTACATTTAGAGCCTACATATGAAGAACTTTTAAAAAACATTTTTCTAAGCCTGCCCATGCTAAGGTACATGTGAATTTAAATTGTACCTTATTATTTCTATTTCTATCTCTATCTAGGTCTAAGCAAGAAGCATAGCCTTGCTGGCACACAGCACACTCTCAGAAAGGGTCACTTTACTGACTGCATAGTTAGTTCTGTAAAAAGTACTAAGAAATGTGAATGTTAAAAATTGCATACAAATCGTTTGCTATACTGAGATTTGTATAATAAACTAAAGTAAAAATTGATTGAGAAAGGGTGGCCAGAGTGATTCTGTAAGTGATTTGCATGACTGGGCTACCTTAACATTAGGAATGAAAGCTTTGTCTATATTGTTCAATCATTACAATGTACAATTCCATATGAAAAATATTATGGGAGATTCATTTACATAATATTCATTTACTTTTGTTGCTTATCATTTTGATTTTCTTTATTTCAAGATAGATTGATTACATTTTTAAAAGTTAGCATTAAGCAGATACACATTCAATTGTTTGGTTTTATTTTTTCTGGAATCAGGTCTTACTATAAAGCCTGTATGGCCTGGTACATGCCAAGTAGCCAAGGCTGTACCAGGCTGTACCTTTAAATTCATGCTGACCATCCTGACTCTCCATCTTGAATGCTGGTATTATAGTCATACAACCATCAAACCAACTTTAACAACTTCTTGGAGTCTAAAATAGAGATAGAAATGAAATAAACCATATTTATTGTCTCTAAGAAATTATTGGAGGGTTGGAGAGATGGCTAAGTGGTTAAGGGCACTGGTTTATCTTCCAGAAAACTGATGTTCAATTCCCAACCTATGTGGCTACATAACTATCCATAATTTAAGCCTTAGGGTATCTGATGTTCTCTGTTGGCCTCTATACACACAGCATAACATGATGCATAGACCTACATGTAGGCCAAACATTCAAACACGTACAATAAATGAAATAAAATAAATGTTCAAAAATTATACCTCAATTATGAAGTATTTATTAAACTATTACTTTCAATAAAGTAGATGGTATTCATGGGAAAACTTTGTGTAATCCAACATAAAATAATGAGGACTGTGCAATTTATTTAAGTTTAGAAGTTACAGACTTTTAGGTGTGGGGTTGAGTTTTAGATTGTGTCAAACACACATACACTCACGCACGTGCACACACCACATGCGTGGACACATACACACACACACACAGGTAGCCTGTTGCATAGACTTTCTCTATGGTCGAATCAGACTTTTGTTCTCTAATTGAACATTTTTATAGTCAAATGAGAGAGGATGCCAGACTTTGGAGTAACAAGTTCAGTGTGTTAACATGAAAACAAACAATAAAGAAACTATTTGAAAGGAATCAACTCTATAAAAGGAACAATTTTCTTAGGCTTTTATAGAAGTGCCCTATCTATGACCTAGTAAAGAAGAATCCTATTATCAATAGGGATTTTGGCTGTGGATTTATAATAAGTATAACTAATGGCACAAAGCTGAGTTTGTGTGTGCCAACTTAGACTGACCAAAGCAGAAAGAGTAGAACTGTGAACTTGTTATAACCTTGTCACTATTTTTTCTTACATATCTCATATACCCTAGATAGTTTTGTAACTTCATTTTTATCTTCTGACTCTTAGGATTCTTTTGGTGACTCACAGTAGGTTCTCTTCACCAACAACACAAGAAAGTAGACACTTCCACATCCTACTTTGCTTCGCTACTAATAGCCTTTGTACAGAGACTTCATTTATCACATTCAATGACTATTTTTGCTTATAAAAATATTAGTGATACAGAATTTACATTTAGATTTCTTGTATAATGTCATCTTGACACTAAGGAGTAATTCTCAGATTTCTTAAATGCCTCTCCAAAATTCAGAAGACTTTAAACATTCTTTAAACATACTGGAAGATTTGCAAATATAATGGCTATATAACAACATACTCATCTTTTATACATAATGTTACCTATGAAATTTAAATTATTCTTGTTTAAAATGTTCTATCTAAATCTTAGTTGGGGCGGGGGTGGGTGTATGCATGTGACTGCAGTTTCCAACAGAGGCCAAAAGCACTAGATCATCAAATAGCTGAATACAAGTAGTTGGTAGTTCTGATATCAGAGCTAACAATGGACTTGGGTGCTTTGGAAGTACAATATACACTCTTTATCACTGAACCATGTCTCCAGCCTATAAAATTAAATTCATTATAGCAATAATCTTCAGCAGCAGCAGTTATGTACTTGTTTATATATTCTTTGCATATCAAAGGCATGGATTTGTTAGAATCTCTTCATTTTTTTCCGGTAGTCAGACAATTATAAGCCCAAATACATGTTGGAGTGCTTTTTAGATTAGAGAATTTTGGAAGTTACTTGTACATGTTACTATTTAACTTCTATCAATGATTTGAAATTTACTACTATAATCAATAAAAACCATGCTATGGGTTTTAGAATTCTGTTATAAATTTTACAATACAGACTCACCACAACTGATAACATATATTAATGAAATATTATAAGACTAAGACCACATGAGCATTGTATGAATATACCACCACTTAAATCTAGACAGCTGAAGGCTGACTGATTTTTCCATTGACTACATGGAATGTTTTCTTTTCCCCCAGTCCCTATTTAATTTTACAGCACAGGTGAAAACACAGAAAATACTTTCTTTACTAAAAGGCATTTTCACATTGAAAAAAGTAAGACAAATTTTATTATAAAATATAAAAGCATAATTGTGTTCCTCTATTCAGCCCCTGTGTGGTATAGGCAGTTTCAGATAAAAATCTATATTTATCTATCTGCCTATCTGTCTGCTGTGTATCTATCTATCTATCTATCTATCTATCTATCTATCTACCTGTTAATCTATCATATATATATATATATATATATATATGCTGATATATATAAACAGTTTATATATAAACTGTTTATCTTCTATCAGTCTATAATCTATGTATCTAATGTATGCATGTATCATGTCTATCAAATAATTATACATATATACTTGGAGATCTGTGGGACCACAGGGCATAGTATATTAAATCATAAGAAGTATGTTTTTAATATATTTAAGAATGCCTTTATGAATATTAACATTCCTGTCTTTCTTATTATAGAATTATAGCGAATCACACCCTAACCTGCTCTGTTTTTTTCAGGAGTTTGTTTCTGTCAGTAGACAGCTAAGTGGAATTAAAAGTTACAGAGCACTCTAGATCACCTATAATTAACAGAATCTCCCCATCATACCCAGTTTGCTTTAGGAAACACTTTGCTCCCACTATATCATCTCTGGTCTTTGATAGCACTGAACTCTGTGGAATGGCAGATTTTTTTATCCTGAAATTTATGTTTTACAATGAATTGTGACATAAGTTTGAGTCTTTGTTTTATATTTGCCTTAAGTATTTCACTTCAGTTTGATAATTTAAGACATAACACTCAAGGGAAGAAATAGAAAATCTATCTTTTCTTTCAACCTTTTCTCCGAGGTGCAAAGCTTTCATAAAACAACCCGAATCTCCTCGATGCTCTACAGACACCAATCTCTCCCTGCCCCAACCAGGCTAAAGGATTCTTCTAGAATTCTGTTTAGAGGTATGTAATACATTCTTCTTTATTTCCAGCAGCAGTAATTTTACTTTGATCTCACAGCCACCGAACCATTAACCGCACGGCAGCTCATAAGCAAGGTGCAAGGCAGCAGCGCCTGTGATTTCCAGGAGAAGGTCATCACCCAGAATTTTTTTTAAATAACTATTACAATGAAGAACGGGTTACAGTCACAAAAGGAATGGTTTAATTTATGCCTGACTTACTTCAGCAGAATATAGTTTATTTATAAACTGCTTATGGCAAACTCTGTATGCCCCTGTTCTATGCATGTGCTGAACTGTCTTCTGGTTAAATTATTTAAATTACACCTAGCAGTAATTCCTGAGGACTTTCATACTTCATTTTCTCTATTAATGTAACAGGGAAAAGCTGCTTTGCAAGGATTGCTCTAAATTCCCAGAGTGTGAGTTCCAGACTCTGTATGTGTTGCATTAAGCCTGTCAAAAAATGTGTCTTCCCCCGAAATTTATTACTGAAGTTTCTCTACCCGAGCTACTCATTGAAGCCTTACGGTAAGCTCATACATGATTTAAGCAGCTAACATCATTGAAAGAAATAGGTCAGGTTTAAAAAAAATCCTGAATTTAAGCTACCTTCACTTATTACTTATGCAAGATTATGCATAATTTAGCACACTGCTGAATCTGCAAGGACAGAATAATTGTTTACCAAAATATATTACTCTGAGTTGGTACTCATGTTTTAGTGAGATAAGGTGACTTCCCAGCAATTGTTAATCACTTCTGAATTAAAAGACAATGAGTAGGATTTTGATTGGGATGATAACTGCATAACAGGGGATGGAAATAGAGATCGTGTTTAACAACTTCATTGAAATATAATACTGTTGTACACATGGAGCAGTTTCATTAAAGTCATGTCATTTTGAAATATTTTCTATTTTGGCTTTAACTGTATCTCTCTTTTCTTCTCTGTTTCTCTCTTTCTTTCTCTCTCTCTCTCTTTCTCTCTCTCAATCTCTCTCTCTCTCACACACACACACACAAACACACATACACAGACACATACACACACACACACTGACGAAAACCTTCCTATAAAATGATCTTTTCCCACCCATCCCCTCCTACTTTAAGATGAACTTTGCATTAAAACGTTTCAAACCAGGTTGAAAGTTGAAAGAGCAATTTGGGTTCAAAGCAGGGTCTTTGGATCAGCTCTTTTCCAAAGGTTATATTCAGTAGAACCTAAGTACTATTTGACATCTGGTGTTCTTAGTTGTACATTTTTACAGAAGTTTTTAAAGGGAAAGATCTAAAAGTAAAGCCATATTAACACTTATTGTATTTTAAAGTGGAAGAATCACAGCACAATTATACAACGGGGAAGGATTGTTCCACCAAAGTGGTTCACCAAATAATAATAATGATAATGATAACAATAATAATAATCTAAAAGTAATTTTCTTATATACACTGGCTTTCTAATGTCTAAGGTATAGCTACAGAAAATGAAATCAGGACACTGAAGAGATATTTGAAATCACATCTTCACCACAGCATTGTTCTCAATAGCTCAAGTATGGAGTCATTTTAACCACTCAGCAATGGAATTAAAAAGAATATGATATATGTACACTACAGAACATTTTTCACCAATAAAGAAAAAAGTTATTTGAAACAAAATAATTTAACTAGAAGACAGTAGGTTCCATTAACCATGCTAGGCAAGAACGACAACATATATTTTCTTCAAACTGTGGAACTATAAAGAAACTGTTGACTGGAAGGAGAGCAGAGATTTGGTGGTGGTTGTGAACCACGCTATTGATAGGATTTCTATTCTTTACCTACAAAGAGCCAGAGTCACCCTAAGACAAAGAAGGGAACATTTTGGAGATTTGACTCACATTTTTACATTTAGCAAGATTTTATTTTAAAACAAAAAGAAAATGTAAGTGACATACATGATTGTTTCATAAAAGAAATATTTTTAGATAGGTTATTTTAAAAAATTCCATTATGCTAACATGTCAATTATTGTCATGTTCAAGTCCCGTTTAGAAACCCATATTGTTGAAATTTCATGGGTGCAGCTTTCGTGTCACACATAGTAGATATCATTCTTTAGCAGATTCTGTTCTTCTAGCACTCACAAACTCTCTGCAGTCTATTTCATAATGCTCTCTAAGCCTTAGATATAAGGGATATGCTGTAGATACATCATTTGTGGCTGGGCACCCACAGTCAGTTGTTATCTGCCTTTATCAGTTGTGATTTCACATGATTATTTTTATATGCTACCTTGATGAGAGGTAGGAGCCACATTCACCTACAGACATAAGGATAAGTTTTGTGAATGCATTTAGCAATTACTCTTGTGTAGGAAGTGGCACTTGTATCTTTACTTCTAGGATCCAGAGCACAGCGACCACATGTTATTTGTTAGCTTTCCCTTCTATTTAGCAGTCATGGAGTCTAATAGATGGTTGTTGGTTATTTCAAGTATTAAGTGCATCTGAAAATTTACAAGTAACTAAGAGGAATTCGTTTTCTCCAAGGATGAATGCCCAGATAGGCTATGTCATTCCAAGTGGTCAGCCCTAAATAAATGTATGTACAAAAAGAACTTAAGGAACTCAGCAAGTTGTATTTATAGATATATATACATATATGTAATATAATATAATAATAATACCTTTTTTGGCCTGCGGCGGGCCCGTTGCTGGTCTGCTCCTGTGGAAACACAGGATCCTGAGTCATCCTAGGGGCACCCACTGCACACAGAGCAGAGGGTAAGTCACCTTGCCCACTAGCCCAAAACCCAGAGATACAACCTGGAGCCAGGTGGGGTTTAAGGAACTAGCAGGCACCCAAAGCCCGCCCCTCTGGACTATAACTTCCCGTTCGCCCGGACCCTGGTCCTTGGACCTGGGGCGGGTCCTTTGCTGGTCTGCTCCTGTGGAAACACAGGATCCTGAGATATCCTAGAGGGACCGACTGCACACAGAGCAGAGGGTAAGTCACCTTGCCCACTAGCCCAAAACCCAGAGTTACAACCGGGAGCCAGGTGAGGTTTAAGGAAATAGCAGGCACCCAAGCCAGCCCCTCCGGACTATAACTTCCCGTGCGCCCGGACCCTGGTCCTTTGGCCTGGGGCGGGCCCGTTGCTGGTCTGCTCCTGTGGAAACACAGGATCCTGAGACATCCTAGGGGGACCCACTGCACACAGAGCACAGGTCCCTCAGCTGGTCTGCTCTGGTGGAAACACCTGATCCTGAGACAACCTAGAGGACTTTACCGCATCCAGTGCAGAGGACACTTAGCTGGTCTGCGCCTGTGGAAACATCGAATCCTGAGACATCCTAGAAGACCTATTGCATCCAGAGCAGAAGGAGCTTAGGATCATAGGAACACAGAGACATCTGGAATCCGAGGAGATCTGACACAAGCAAGATAACTGGAAAGACAGACTCCAGTCAGACACAGTGAGCACAGGTAACACTAGAGTCAACCAGATGGCGAAAGGCAAGCGAAAGAACACAAGCAACAGAAACCAAAGTTACCTGACATCATCAGAACCCAGTTCTCCCACCATAGCAAGCCCTGGATACTCCATCACACAGGAAAAACAGGACTCAGAATTAAATCACTTCTCATGATGATGATGTAGGATTTTAAGAAGGACATAAGTAACTCCCTTAAAGTAATACAGGAGAAACACAGGTAAACAGGTAGAAGCCTCAAAGAGGAAACACAAAAATCCTTTAAAGAATTGAAAGAGAACACGGGTAAACAGGTGGAAGCCCTTAAAGAGGAAAACACAAAAATCCTTTAAAGAATTTCAAGAAAACACAACAAAACAGGTGAAGGAATTGAACAAAACCATCCAGGATCTAAAACTGGAAATAGAAACAATAAAGAAATCTCAAAGGGAGACTACTGTGGAGATAGAAAACATAGGAAAGAGATCAGAAGTCATAGATGCAAGCATCACCAACAGAATACAAGAGATAGAAGAGAGAATCTCATGCACGGAAGATACCATGGAAGACCTCAACACAACAGTCAAGAAAATGCAAAATGCAAAAAGCTCCTAACCAGAACATTCAGGAAATCCAAGATGCAATGAGAAGACCAAACCTAAGGATAATAGGTATAGATGAGAGTGAAGATTCCCAATCTAAAGGGCCAGTAAATATCTTCAACAAAATTATAGAGGAAAATTTCCCCAACCTAAAGTACAAGACACCCATAAACATACAGAAGCCTACAGAACACCAAACAGACTAGACCAGAAAAGAAATACCTCCGTCACATAATAATCAAAACACCAAATGCACAAAACAAAAAAAAATACTAAAAGCAGTAAGGGAAAAAGGTCAAGTAACATATAAAGGCAGACCTATAAGAATTACACCAGACTTTTCACCAGAGACTATAAAAGCCAGAAGATCCTGGTCTGATATCATATAGACCCTAAGGGAACACAAACTGCCAGCCCAGACTGCTATACCCAGCAAAACTCTCAATCACTATAGATGGAGAAACCAAGATATTCCATGACAAAATCAAATTTGCACATATCTTCCCACAACACCAGCACTTCAAAGGATAATTGATGGAAAACGCCAACACAAGGAAGGAAACTACAACCTAGAAGAAATATGGAAGTAATCGTCCAACAACCTCCCCCCCCAAAAAAAGGTAGCTACACAAACATAATTCCACCTCTAATAACAAAAATAACAGGAAAAGCAACAATCATTTTTCCTTAATATCCCTTAACACCAATGGACTCAATTCTCCAATAAAAGACGTAGACTATCAGACTGGATACATAAACAGGACCCAGAATTTTGTTGCATACAAGAAACGCACCTCAGTGACAAAGACAGACATTACCTCAGAGTAAAGGCTGGAAAAACAATTTTCCAAGCAAATGGTCCAAGAAACAGCTGGAGTAGCCATTCTAATATCAAATAAAATCGACTTTCAACCAAAAGTAATCAAAAAAGATAAGGAAGGACACTTCATACTCATCAAAGGAAAAATCTACCAAGATGAACTCTCAATTTGAACATTTACGCTCCAAATGCAAGGGCACCTACATACATAAAAGAAACTTTACTAAAGCTCAAAGCACTTATTGTCCCTCACATAATAATAGTGGGGGATTTTAACACCCCGCTCTCTCCAATGGACAGATCGTGAAACAGAAACTAAACAAAGACACACTGAAATTAACAGAAGTTATGGACCAAATGGATTTAACAGATATCTATAGAACATTTCATCCTAAAGTTAAAGAATACACCTTTTTCTCAGCACCTCATGGTACCTTCTCCAAAATAGACATATAATTGGTCACAAAACAGTCTCAACAGATACAAAAAGATTGAAATAATCCCCTGCATCTATCAGATCACCACGGACTAAGGCTGGTCTTTAATAATGACAGAACCAAGGGAAAACCCACATCCATGTGGAAACTGAACAATGTTCTACTCAATGATGACTTTGTCAAGGAAGAAAATAAGAAAGAAATTAAAGACTTTCTAGAATTTAATGAAAATGAGGAAACATCATACCAGAACTTGTGGGACTCCATGAAAGCAGTGCTAAGAGGAAAACTCATAGCTCTAAATGCTACAAAAAGAAATTGGAGAGAGCACACATTAACAACTTGACAGCACACCTGAAAGCTCTAGAACAAAAAGAAGCAAATATACCCAAGAGGAGTAGGCATCAGGAAATAATCAAACTCAGGGCTGAAATCAACCAAGTAAAAACAGAAAGAACTATACAAAATATCAACAAAACCAAGAGTTGGTTTTTTGAGAAAATCAACAAGATCGATAAACCCTTAGCCAGAATTAACCAGAGGGCACAGAGACAGTACCCAAATTAATAAAATCAGATCTGAAAAGGGGGGAGACATAAACAACAGAAATTGAGGAAATCCAAAAAATTAAATCAGATCTACTACAAAGGCCTATACTCAACAAAACTGGAAAATCTGGATGAAATGGACAATTTTCTAGACAGATACCAGGTACAAAGTTAAATGAGGAGCAAAAAAACCATCTAAACAGTCCCATAACCCCTAAAGAAATAGAAGCAGTCATTAAAAGTCTCCCCCACCAAAAAAAGCCCAGACCACATGGTTTTAGTGGAGAATTCTATCAGACCTTCAAGGAAGACCTAATACCAATTCTCTTCAAACTAATTCCACAAAATAGAAACGGAAGGAACACTACCCAATTCGTTCTATGAGCTACAATCACACTCATACCTAAACCTCACAAAGACCAACAAAGAAAGAGAAACTTCAGACCAATCTCTCTTATGAATATTGATGCAAAATACTCAAAAAAAATTTAGCAAACCGAATCCAAGAACACATCAAAACAATCATTCATCAGGATCAAGTGGGCTTTATCCCAGGAATGCAGGGATGGTTCAATATTCGGATATCCATCAATGTAATCCACTATATAAACAAACTCAAAGATAAAAAACCCACTGATCGTCTCATTACATGCTGAGGAAAGCGTTTGACAAAAATCCACATCCTTCATGGTAAAAGTCTTGAGAAAGATCAGGAATTCAAGGCCCATACCTAAACATAGTAAAAGCAATATACAGCAAACCAGTAGCCAACATCAAACTAAATGGAGAGAAACTTGAAGCATTCCCACTAAGATCAGGGACTAGACAAGGCTGCCCACTCTCTCCCTACCTATTCAATATAGTCTGGAAGTCCTAGCCAGAGCAATCAGACAACAAAAAGAAGTCAAAGGAATACAAATAGGAAAGGAAGAAAGTCAAAATATCACTATTTGCAGATGATATGATAGTATACTTAAGTGACCCCAAAAACTCCACCAGAGAACTCCTAAACCTGATAAACGACTTCAGCAAGGTGGCAGGTTATAAAATCAACTCGAACAAATCAGTAGCCTTCTTCTACATGAAAGATAAACAGGCTGAAAAAGAAATTAGGGAAATGACACCCTTCACAATAGTTCAAAATAATAAAATTACCTTGGTGTGAATCTAACCAAGCAAGTGAAAGATCTGTATGACAAGAACTTCAAGTCTCTGAAGAAAGAAATTGAAGAAGATCTCAGGAAATGGAAAGATCTCCCATGCTCATGGATTGGCAGGATTAATATAGTAAAATGGCCATCTTGCCAAAAGCAATCTACAGATTCATGCAATCCCCATTAAAAATACCAACTCAATTCTTTACAGAACTTGAAAGAGAAATTCTGAAATTTATTTGGAACAACAAAAAACCCAGGATAGCGAAAACCATCCTCAAAAATAAAAGAACTTCTGGAGGAATCGCCATCCCTGACATCAAGCTGTACTACAAAGGCAATAGTGATAAAAACGGCCTGGTATTGGTACAGAGACAGGCAGGAAGATCTGTGAATAGAGTTGAAGACCCAGAAATGAACCCACAGAACTAGGTCATTTAATCTTTGACAAAGGAGCTAAAACTATCCAGTGGAACAAGGACAGCATTTCAACAAATGTGCTGGTTCAACTGGAGGACAACATGCAGAAGAATGCAAATCGATCCTTTCCTATCTCCTCGTACAAAGCTCAGTCCAGTGGATAAAGGACCTTCACATTAAAACCAGACACACTGAAACTAATAGAGAGAAAGTGGGGGAAGACCCTCGAATACCTAGGCACAGGGGAAAAGTTCCTGAATAGAACACCAATGGCCTATGCTCTAAGATCAAGAATTGACAAATGGGACCTCATAAAATTGCAAAGTTTCTGTAAGGCAAAGGACACTGTCAATAGGACAAAACGCAACCAACAGATTGGGAAAAGATCTTTACCAATCCCACATCCGATAGAGGACTAATATCCATATATACAAAGAATCAAGAAATTTAGACTCTAGACAACCAAATAACCGTATTAAAATGGAGTAAGGAGCTAAACAAAGAATTCTCAATTGAGGAAATCCGAAATGGCCGAGAAGCACTAAAGAAATGTTCAGCATCCTTGGTCATCAGGAAATGCAAATCAAAACAACCCTGAGATTCTACTTCACACCAGTCAGAATGGCTAAAATAAAAAACTCAGGTGATAGCAGATTGCTGGCGAGGATGTGGAGAAAGAGGAACACTCTCCATTGGTTGGTGGGATTGCAAGATGGTGCAACCACTATGGAAAACAGTCTGGCGTTTCCTCAGAAAATTGGACATATCCACCACCTGAGGACCCAGCTATACCACTCCTGGGTATATATCCAGAAGATGCTCTAACACATAACAAGGAAATATGCTCCCACTATGTTTATAGCAGCTTTATTTATAATAGCCAGAAACTGGAAAGAACCCAGATGCCCTTCAACAGAGGAATGGATACAAAAAATGTGGTACATTTATACAATTGGAAATATTACTCAGCTATTAAAAACAATGAATTTGTAAATTTCATATATAATGGATGGAAACTAGAAAATATCATCCTGAGTGAAGTAACCCAATCACAAAAGAACATACATGGTATTCACTCACTGATATTGGATTTTAGCCCAGAAGCCTGAAATACCCAAGATTCAACTCACAGACCAATAAAGCTCATGAAGAATGATGACCAAATAGGGAGCCTTCGGGTCCTTCTTAGAGGAGTAACAAAATACTCAAGGGTGCAAATATGGAGACACAGTGCAGGACAGAAACTGAAGGAGGGACCGTCTACAGACTATTCCACTAGATATCCATCCTATGTGCAGTCACCAAAGGTAGAGGTTGATGTGGATGTCAGGATGTACATGCTGACAGGAACGCTGTATGCTGTTCCTTAGAGGTCTGCCAAGAGTCTGACATATCAGGGCAGATGCTCACAGCTACATTAAACTGTGCATGGAGTTCCCAATGGAGAAGATAAAAAAGGTGAAGGCTGAAGGAGTTGAGAGGATTCGCGACACCATGAGGAAAGCAACAAACCCAACCAACCAGAGCCCCCAGGGTCTAAGGGCCCCAGCCTGGGAGAGTGCTTAGGGAGGGACTCAAGGCTCCAGCTATATAGGAAGGGAGCTATATATAAGTGGGAGAGAGATCCTTTGACCCATGAAGGCTGGAAATCGTGGGGGGGTGATACTCGAGGGTGGGGAGGTGAGGTACAGGGGGAAGGGGTGGGTGGGGGTACACCAACGTGGGGCGGGAAGAGGGGGGAGGGATATTGAGTTCCTGGGAGGGAGGGGGGAAATGGGGTAAGGAGAGGGAACATCTGAAATGTAAAAAATAAAAAATTTTCAATAAAAAAAATATAATATAAATATTAAAGAATAAGAGTCCATAAATTTGCGGCATACAGTTAGCATGGAAGGAGTTTGTAGGGAGGAAAGTTATCTAAAAGCAAGTAACAACCATGAGAGATTTTCAATACATCGAAGAAAATGTTAAAACTGAAAAAAAATCCTCTAAACCCGATATGTTGTATATACAGTAGTTTTTGATGTAGGAGTTAGGGTCAGAGGTCAGTTCAAAATCATTTTCAGTAAATTGTAATATTCAGTCAGACTGAGATACATGAGACCCGGTTGAAATTAAAAAAGAAAAAAAAAATCCTTCTTTAAAGACTGTAAAGATAACACAAATAAATATAAAACACATTAGAATGAAGCAGCTAAAGCACAACATGATGTGAATGAATGAAAAGCAGCATTTATTTTAAGGACATATCCTATAGATAGTGATAGAGCACTGTACAGCGTGTACAAGGCCCTGTGTTTGATCCTCAGAACCGACATCTGTATTCGAAGGTGTTTTGTTAACTCACATATTTTCAGAATATTACTAAAACGTATGTTGATTCCTGTAATACAAAACATTATAGGAAAGAGAGTATAGTCTTCAAAGACATTTTTGATAAGCAAAATCTATTAACTGACAAAGCATCAGTACCAACAGCAGTTTAGGTAAATGTCCTACAGGAAATCTGGTCTTGCAGTTTCTTTGAATCGTAATAGGAAGGAAACACAAAGTGTCATGTTGAGTTCTTTATCATAAGTTTGTAACATTTTAAAAAGGTGAGAACCCAAGTGTTATAAAATAGATTATAAGTAAAGTTTGACATTCAATTGAATGCAAGTACAGTAGTAAGAATAATCAACCAACAAATGAAAATAAAATAAAACAATAAAAAAATAAAGCTTAAGCTCAGAATATGCAAAACATAGTTAGCTTTAGAACAAGCCTGGCTGTGCTTGTCTTGCTTGTCCTTAATCCTAACATTTTAAATGGAAAAGAAACAGGGGAATGCTGTGATTTGAGGCAGTCCATTTAAAGAGTGAGTTAGAGTGCCCCAGAGTACATAGAAAAACCCCTGACACAACAAAACAAATATATGTGTGTGTCGTGTGTATTGGTGTGCAAATGGCATATTTTAGTATTATCATATGTTTAAAAAATATTTTAGCCCAAGTTTAATATTTTTACTACAATATTTAATGTAGTAAAAGCTGTATTAATATATTCTTATAATATTCATATATAATGTTATATAAAATATACCATTAGATGTTAATTAATATCAATAAATATAAGGGAATTAAAATTTTTTTTTATATTTTAAATAATTAAGGGAGAACAAGTCGATGGAAGTGAATTCCTGAAGAGATTAAAACTGGGTTTCGGGGAAACTTTAAAGTTTTATTCTGATTTAAAGGGGTTTTAATAAACATTTTTAGTTTTTATTTTCTAATGCCTAATGCGTTATTGCTCACTGTAACAATTTTTTGGGGATATATGTCAAATATAGCCAATCTTTAACACATATCAGTAGATACAATGTATAATGTTTATAAAATCATTTTAATAAAACTTATGGAATTTTAAAATCAATAAACTGAAATAATAAAATAATTTAAATGTTTCCTACACTTGCGTCAGTATCTTCCCCCCTGATTTTAAATAATCATTGGTGAATTAAAAAGCAAAAAAATACAAAAATGGTACATTATTGCCATGGTTCAGTCAGACCCACAAAAGGTTTGTTGACATCCTTTGCTTCAATTTTTTGGGCCCGTGGAGTTCGGGATCTTTCATTTTTTGTCATTACAGAGGATATGTCATAAAAATTGCGCCTAATTTTGTGAGGTTGTTTGTCTCCTACAAAAGGCAAATAATCAAGGCAAAAAAATAAAAATGGGTACTTTTCCTCAGCATTTCCTTTGAATTAAAAATTCATTTAAAGGGAAAAAAAGCACACTGAGAAACTGAGTGCATTTCAGGGTGCTCATTCCAGCTTTAATTGAATGTGACCATAAAATGCGTTTTCCACTGGTAGTGGACTGGGGCCCCTGGGTTAAAACTGTGGTCTGGGCACGGGATGAATAAGAACACTATGTGGGAGGATAGTGTGAATGCCCCTTGCTGTTCCTGATCATGCCCCCCTATCATTGTGGATTCCGGGAGGTATTAAAAAGAACAAAAAATTAGAAAGTAACGGTTTTGGGGGCAAAATGCCATTTTTGACCTTGTAAAGGGGTTAAAATTTGTTTTTGGAGTTAGGGCGTTGCGTAAAAACTAGCCCTGACATTGGTTTGTCAGGGTTTTGAGTTTTTTGTGCGCGCAAATTTGTTCTAACTAAACTTTTGACAAATGGGGATTCGGGAAAATTAGGGAGCCCTTTATTTTCAGTGGGGGCCCCACGGGTAAATCCCATGGGTTACCCCTCAATAGTTAAAACCAATGGTCATAGGGGGGGCCCCTTGGGTTAAATTCAAAGGGGTCAGTCAAAAATCTAAAGGACTTGAAAATGGGAAGGGGAGGGGGGGAGAGGAAACTAAAAAAGGGTGAAAGAAAAAAAGGGTATGGAGAAAAAGGGAAAAATTTTAAAACATAATATTAATGTAAAAAATTTGGGTTTGGCCCAAAAAAAATTTTAAAAAAAAAAAAAAACAATTTCAGGCAATAGAAAGATGGAGGTATTCAAATTACAAATTGAAAAAATTAGATACATTCGTCTACATAGTAAATTCCTTTGAAATTTCTTCTGTTTAGTTGGGGTTTTTTTCGTGAACAGCCCCAAAGGATCAAAAAAAACCCTTAAAAAAAAACAACTTTAAATTGGGGGGGGTTTTGGGTTTTAAAAAGGTTCCCAGCCCAAAATTCACAATCGGGAAGCAGGGCAGCACCCGGGCAGGGGGGTGCAAAAAGAGTTTGGGGTTTTCCCCCTTTTTTCCTGAAGGCTCTGCTAGTGAAAAAGGGCCCTTCCAACAGCTAGAAAAAGGGGTTTTAAAAGGGCCCAAAATCACATTTACACACTTTCTCCAACAAGGCCACACCTTCGTATAAAGCCTTTTCCCCTTTGGGCTAGTAAAAATAAAAATTTAACTTTTTCCCCTTTATTTTTTTCCCACTCTTTATTTTGTTTAAATACTTAATTTTTCCCTCCCCCTTTTTCATGGGGGAAATTTTTTCTATGTGCAAGTCCTTTAGGGGTTTTGGGAAAAAATACCTACACCTTTCTTTTTGGGACCCTTTTTTTGGTAAGTAAAAATAAATTGGTTCAAATGTCTTTTTCCCTTTTTAAATCTTTTAGACATAATGACGACTTCTGCAACTTTTTTTTTGGTAAAGTATTAAATGGTTAAATGAATTGCTCTATCTGTTCATGCTTACAGCTTTGCATAGTATGTTTTAAATGAAACTTTATCCCCGGGACATTTTGAATAATTTTAAAATTTGGGGGGGGCCATGAACTTCCAAGAGTTTATTTTCCATCAAATGAATTCAAACTGTGTTTTTATTTGTTGTCCTTTTTTTGGGCCCTTTTATTAACCATTTCTTAGGTTAAGGAAAGGGGAAAAAGAGGCGATTTAAGTCCAGTTACAAATTTTGCTCGGGAAAAGGGGAAGCAGTGGTCACAGCACCCCCAGACGGAAAGGGGGAAAAAAAAAAGGGGATGCTCGGGTTGGTTTCCCTTTTTTAAAACCCCCCAAAAGGGCCCTCTCCCCCTTTTTTCAAAATGAACCATCCACAATTAGGGAAGGATCTATAAATAGAGATAAAAAAAAAATAAAACCATATTTATTGTCTCAAAAAAAAATTTTTGGGGAGGGTTGGAAGTTTGGCTAAGTGGTTAAGGGCACGGTTTATCTTCCAGAAAACGATGTTAAATTCCCCAAACCCTAGGGGCACAAACACCAAATTTAAGCCTTGGGGTATCTGATGTTTTGTTGGCCCTCTAACAACAGCATAACATGTGCATAACCTACAGTGGGCCAAACATTCAAACACGTACAAAAATGAAATAAAATAAATTTTAAAAAATTATCCCTCAATTATAAGATTTATTTAAACTTTACTTTCAATAAAGTAGATGGTATTCATGGAAAATTTTGTGTAATCCAACATAAAAAATGGGGACTGTGAAATTTTATTTAAGTTTAGAAGTTACAGATTTTAGGTGGGGGGTTGATTTTAGATGTGTAAAACACAAAACACTACGCACGTGCACAACACAGCGGGGGAACATACACACACACACACGGGTAGCCTGTTGCAATAACTTTCTCTATGGTCAATCAATTTTGTTCTCAAATTTGAACTTTTTATAGTCAAATGAGAGGGATCCCGACTTAGTAACAAGTTCAGGTTTAACATAAACAAACATAAAGAAACTTTTTTTGAAAGGAATCAACTCTAAAAAGGAACAATTTTCTAGGCTTTTAAGAAGTGCCCTATCTATGACTGGTAAAGAAGAATCCTTATCAATAGGGATTGGCTGTGGATTTATAAAAGTATAACTAAGCACAAAGCTGATTTGTGTTGCCAATTAGACTGACCAAGAAGATGTAACTGTGAATTGTTATAACCTTGTCACTATTTTTTCTTACATATCTATATACCCTAGATTTTTTTAACTTTTTTACTTCTGACTCTTAGGATTCTTTGTGACTCACAGTAGTTCTTGTCACCAATCTAACACAAAAGTAGACACTTCACTCCTACTTTGCTTCGCTTACTAAAGCCTTTTACAGAGACTTCATTTATCAATTCATTATATTTTTTAAAAATTAGTAATACAGAATTTACATTTTAGATTTCTTGTATAATGTCATTGACACTAAGGAGTAATTCTCAGATTTCTTAAATGCCCTCTCCAAATTCATAGACTTTAACATTTTTTAAAACAATGGAATTGCAAATATAATGGTCTATTAAACATACCATCTTTTTCATAATGTTACTATGAATATTAAATGTATTCTGTTAAATGTTTTCTAAATAGTTGGGGCGGGGGTGGGTGTATGCATGTGACTGCAGTTTCCAACAGAGGCCAAAAGCACTAGATCATCAAATAGCTGAACAAGTATTGGTAGTTCTGATATCAGAGCTAAAATGACTTGGTGTATTGGAAGTACATAACATCTTTATCACGAACCATGTCTCCAGCCTATAAATTAAATTCATTATAGCAATAATCTTCAGCAGCAGCAGTTATGTACTTGTTTATATATTCTTGCATATCAAAGGCATGGATTTGTTAGAATCTCTTCATTTTTTTCCGGTAGTCAGACAATTATAAGCCCAAATACATGTTGGAGTGCTTTTTAGATTATGAGAATTTTGGAAGTTACTTGTACATGTTACTATTTAACTTCTATCAATGATTTGAAATTTACTACTATAATCAATAAAAACCTGCTATGGGTTTTAGAATTCTGTTATAAATTTTACAATACAGACTCACCACAAATAGTAACATATATTAATGAAATATTATAAGACTAAGACCACATGAGCATTGTATGAATATACCACCACTTAAATCTAGACAGCTGAAGGCTGACTGATTTTTCCATTGACTACATGGAAGTTTTTTTTCCCCCCCAGTCCCTATTTATTTTACAGCACAGGTGAAAACACAGAAATACTTTCTTTACTAAAAGGCATTTTCACATTGAAAAAGTAAGACAAATTTTATTATAAAATAAAAGCATAATTGTGTTCCTCTATTCAGCCCTGTGTTGGTATAGGCAGTTTCAGATAAAAATCTATATTTATCTATCTGCCTATCTGTCTGCTGTGTATCTATCTATCTATCTATCTATCTATCTATCTATCTACCTATCTACCTATCTATCTATCTATCTATCTATCTATCTATCTATCTATCTTATCTATCTACCTGTTAATCTATCATATATATATTATATTATATTGCTGATATTATAAACAGTTTATATATAAACTGTTTATCTTCTATCGTCTATAATCTATGTATCTAATGTATGCATGTATCATGTCTATCAAATATTACTACATATATACTTGGAGATCTGTGGGACCACAGGGCATAGTATATTAAATCATAAGAAGTATGTTTAAGAATGCCTTTATGAATATTAACATTCCTGTCTTTCTTATTATAGAATTATAGCGAATCACACCCTAACCTGCTTGTTTTTTTCAGGAGTTTGTTTCTGTCAGTAGACAGCTAAGTGGAATTAAAAGTTACAGAGCACTCTAGATCACCTATAATTAACAGAATCTCCCCATCATACCCAGTTTTGCTTTAGGAAACACTTTGCTCCACTATATCATCTCTGGTCTTTGATAGCACTGAACTCTGTGGAATGGCAGATTTTTTTATCCTGAAATTTATGTTTTACAATGATTGTGACATAAGTTTGAGTCTTTGTTTTATATTTGCCTTAAGTATTTCACTTCAGTTTGATAATTTAAGACATAACACTCAAGGGAAGAAATAGAAAATCTATCTTTTCTTTCGCCTTTTCTCCGAGGTGCAAAGCTTTCATAAAACAACCGAATCTCCTCGATGCTCTACAGACACCAATCTCTCCTGCCCCCAACCAGGCTAAAGGATTCTTCTAGAATTCTGTTTAGAGGTATGTAATACATTCTTCTTTATTTCCAGCAGCAGTAATTTTACTTTGATCTCACAGCCACCGACCATTAACCGCACGGCAGCTCATAAGCAAGGTGCAAGGCAGCAGCGCCTGTGATTTCCAGGAAAAGGTCATCACCCAGAATTTTTTTTTAAATAACTATTACAATGAAGAACGGGTTACAGTCACAAAAGGAATGGTTATAATTTATGCCGACTTACTTCAGCAGAATATAGTTTATTTATAAACTGCTTATGGCAAACTCTGTATGCCCCTGTTCTATGCATGTGCTGAACTGTCTTCTGGTAAATTATTTAAATTAAACCTAGCAGAAATTTCCCTGAGGACTTTCATACTTCATTTTCTCTATTAATGTAACAGGGAAAAGCTGCTTTGCAAGGATTGCTCTAAATTCCCAGAGTGTGAGTTCCAGACTCTGTATGTGTTGCATTAAGCCTGTCAAAAAATGTGTCTTCCCCCGAAATTATTACTGAATTTTCTCTCCCCGAGCTACTCATTGAAGCCTTACGGTAAGCTCATACATGATTTAAGCAGCTAACTCATTGAAAGAAATGGGTCAGGTTTAAAAAAAATCCTGAATTTAAGCTCCTTCACTTATTACTTATGCAAGATTATGCTAATTTAGCACACTGCTGAATCTGCAAGGACGAATAATTGTTTACCAAATATTTACTTGAGTTGGTACTCATGTTTTAGTGAATAAGGTATTCCCAGCAATTGCTAATCACTTCTGAATTAAAAGACAATGAGTAGGATTTTGTTTGGGGATGATAACTGCATAAAGGGATGGAAATAGAGTCGGTTTAACAACTTCATTGAAATATAATACTGTTTACACATGGAGCAGTTTCATTAAAGTCTGTCATTTTGAAATATTTATTTGTGGCTTTAACTGTTTCTCTCTTTTCTTCTCTGTTCTCTTTTTCTTCTCCTCTCTCTCTCTTTCTCTCAATCTCTCTCTCTCTCCCCAAAACCACACACACACACACAAAGGGGAAAAAAAAATTTTTTTTTTTGGGGATTTTTTTTTTAAAATTTTTTTTTTTTCCTTTTTTTTTCCCTTTTTTTTTTCCCCTTTTTTTCAAAAAAAAAAAAAAAGGACCCCCCCTTTTTTTTTTTTTAAAATTTTTTTCCCCCCAATCCCCCCCTTTTTAAAAACCCAAAAAAACCCAAAAACCCCGGGGAAAAAAAAATTTTTTAAAAAAAAATTTTTTGGGGCCCCCCCCCCTTTTTTTTTGGGAAAAATTTTTGGTTAAAATTTAAACCTTTTTTTGGGTTGAAAAATTTTTGGGAAAAAAGGGGGAAAAAAAAAAAAAAATTTTTTTTGGTTTTAAAAAAAACCCTTTTTTTTGGGGGTTTTTTTTTTTTAACCAAAAAAAAAAAAAAATTTTTTTTTAAAAAAAAAAAAAATTTTTTTGGGGGGGGGGTTTTTTTTTAAAAAATTTTTAAAAAAAAAAAAAGGGAAATGAAAAAAAAAAAATTTTAAAAAATTTTTTAAAAAACCGGGTTTTTTTAAAAAATTTAAAAAAAAATTTTAAAAAAAAAGGGGGAAAAAAAAAATTTTCACCAAAAAAAGTTTTTTAAACCAAAAAAAACAAAACAAAAAAAATTAAAAAAAAAATTTTTCCCCTAAAAACCCCCCCCAAAAAAAAAAAATTTTTTTAAAAAAAAAATTTCCTCCCCCCCCCGGGCCCCCCAACCCAAAAAAAAAACCCCCCCCCCCCCCCCCCCCCCAAAAAAAACCCCAAAGGGGGGAAATTTTTTTTGGGGGGTTTTTTAACCCCTTTGATATTTTTTTTAATTCTTTAAAAAAAAAGGGGGGGCCCCCAAAAAAAAAAAAATTTGGGGGTTTTCCCAAAATTTTTTTTTTTTTTTTAAAAAAAAAAAAAATTTTTAAAACATTTTTTTTAAAAAAATTTTTTTTGGGTTTTTAAAAAAAAAAATTTTTTTTTAAAAACCAATTATTGTCATGTTAAATTTTCCCCTTTAAAACCCATTTTTTTTTTTTTGGGGGGCCCTTTTTTTTTTTTTTTTTTAAACGTTCCCTTTTTTCCCTTAAAAAAAAGGGGTCTATTCCTTTAACCTTTTTTAAAAAAAAAATTTTCCTTAAAATTTTTGGGGGGGCCCCCCCCTTTTTTTTTTTTTTTGGTTTTTTTTTTTTTTTTTCCCTTGGGAGGGGGGGGCCCCAAACCCCAAAAAAAAAAAATTTTTTTTTTAAAATTTTTTTGGGGGGGGGTTTTTTTTTTAAATTTAAAAAAGGGGAAAAGGGAATTTGTTTTTTTTTCCTTTTTTTTTTTTAAAATTTTTTGGGTTTTTTTTTAAAATTTGGAAATTTAAAAAAAAAAAATTTTTTTTTTTGGGGTTTTTCCAAGGAGGGGAAAAAATTTTCCACCCAAATTAAAAAATTAAAAAAAAAAAAAAAAATTTTTAAATTTTTTTTAAAATTAAAAAAAAAAAAAAATAATAAAAATTTAAAAAAAAAAATTAAGAGTCCCTAAATTTGGGCATACAGTTGAAAGGAAGGAGTTGTAGGGAGGAAAGTTATCTAAAAAAACAAAATACAAAAAACCTTCGGAGATTTTTTAAAAAAAAAAATCGCCCGAAAATTTTTTTTTTTTAAAACTGAAAAAAACCTCTAAACCAAAATTTTGTTGTCATAACCAGTAGTTT
Organism: Mastomys natalensis; assembly: GCA_021653895.1. Taxonomy (NCBI): domain Eukaryota; kingdom Metazoa; phylum Chordata; class Mammalia; order Rodentia; family Muridae; genus Mastomys; species Mastomys natalensis. The sequence goes on along the minus strand of JAJTUV010001905.1, from coordinate 490,747 downwards.
TTTCATGTAGGAGGGTTTGAGGTCGAGGATCAGTTCAAAAACATTTTTTTGTAAATTGTTTAAAATTCAGCCCGGGGGCGGGGATACATGAGACCCCGGGTGAAAAATTTAAAAAAAAAAAAATTTCCCTTTTTTAAAGACTTTTTAAAGATAACACAAATAAAAAAAAATAAAAACATATTTGAATGAAGCAGGGTAAATCGAACATGATGTGAATGAATGAAAAGTAGCATTTTATTTTAAGGACATATCCTATAGACTAGTGATAGAGCACTGTACAGCGTGTACAAGGCCTGTGTTTGATCCTCAGTAACACGAAATCTGTATTCGAAGGTGTTTTGTTAACTCACACTATTTTCAGAATATTACTAAAACGTATGTTGATTCCTGTAATACAAAACATATATAGGAAGAGAATATACTTTCAAAGACATTTTTGATAAGCAAAAACTATTAACTGACAAAGCATCAGTACCAACAGCAGTTAGCTAACATGTTCCTACAGGAAATCTGGTCTTGCAGTTTCTTTGAATCGTAATAGGAATGAAACACAAAGTGTCATGTTGAGTTCTTTATCATAAGTTTGTAACATTTTTAAAAAGGTGATAACCCAAGTGTTATAAAATAGATTATAAGTAAAGTTTGACATTCAATGAATGCAAGTCAGTAGTAAAAATAATCAACCAACAAATGAAAATAAAATAAAACAAATAAAAAAATAAAGCTTTAAGCCTCGGAATATGCAAAACATACTTAGCTTAGAACAAGCCTGACTGTGCTTGTCTTGCTTGTCCTTAATCCTAACACTTTATTGGAAGAAACAGGGGAATCGCTGTGAGTTTGAGGCGTCCATTCTACAGAGTGAGTTAGAGTGCATCCAGAAGATACATAGTAAAACCCTGACACAACAAAACAATATACTATGTGTGTGTCTGTGTGTGTATTTGTGTAGTCCAAATGGCATACTTTAGTATTACTCATACTGATTAAAAAATATATAGCCCAAGTTATATATTTTTACTACATATATATGTAATGTAGTACATGCATTTATTAATATATATCATTATAATATTCATATATAATAGTTAAATAAAATATACCAATTAATGATAATATAACTATCAATGAATATATATGAATTAAAATTTTATTTTATATATGTTAAATAAATAAAGAGAACCAAGTTCATGATGGAAGTGAATTCCTTGAAGAGATTAAATACTAGAGTTTCTGGTAACTTTAAAGTTTTATTTCTGAGTTAAGTGGTATAAACATTTTTTAGTTTATATTTTCTAATGCCTAATGCATTATTGAAATTCACATAGTAACATATTTTTGTTTATATATGTACTAATATAGCCAATCTTATAAACACATATCAGTAGATACAATGTATTATGTTCTAATATAATACATTTATAATAAAACTTATGGAATATAAAATCAATAAACTGAAATAATAAAATAAGTCTACATGTTTCCTAACACTTGCAGTCAAGTATCTTCCCACCTGATTTTAAAATAATCATTGGTGGATATAAACAGCCAAATATATACAATGGTACATTATTGCCATGTGTTCAGTCAGAACCACAAAAGGAATGTTGACATCCTTTGCTTCAATCTTTTGGCAGTGAGAGTTCAGGGTCGTCATTGTTGTCATTACAGAGGATATGTCATAAAAATTGCAGCCTAATTTCTGATTGGAAGGATTGTTTGTCTCCTATTCAAAAGGCAAATAATCAAGGCAAAATAATCAAAGTAGTCACCTTTCCTCAGCATTTTCCTTTGAATTAACAAATTCATTCTGAAGAAAAAAACACACTGAGAAACTGAGTGCATGTCAGGGTGCTCATTAAAGCATAATTGAATAGTGACCATAAAATGCTGTTTTCCCACTGGTAGTGGACTAGGGCAGAGGTAACTGTGGTCTGGGCACGTGATGAAATAAGAACACTATGTGTGGAGGATAGTGTGAATGTCCTTGCCTGTTCCTGATCATGCTTTCCTTATCATTGTGGATTACAGGGAGGTATTTATTTTAGATTTACAATACCTTATTATTGACTATTACGTGTGGTTCTTTAAATAATACAAAAATCCCTCATTTGATGTTCTTCAAATAATACAAAATCACTTCCAACCATCTTTTAGATTTACCCTAGAATTCTATATAGGTAAACCTTACTTTGAATTTCAGAACCAATTTGTGTTCTATAAGCCTTTAATTATTTTTTCTTTTTTAATATGTTCCATCTACTTGATAATAATAACTTAAAATCCCTAAATGCATTGGGTTATTTTTGAATTATATCATTCGGAGTTATATTCTGTTTGATGTGCTAATCTCTGATAATGTTATAATTAAAAGGAAAACAATCTCTACTCAGTAGGATTTCTTACTGTCTTAAGAGGGGTATGATCAACACATGAGAACACCCAGTACAGGAAGAGCAGCATGGGGTGTGAGGAGTCCATACCCAGGCAGGCATAGTGCTCAGCTTTATAAAATTAATAGCAGATTTTTATGAAGGAGTGTCAGGATAGCAAGAATAAACAGGAATTAGTTACAGAGTTAAGATGTGATTGAGTAGGGTGAAGAATGATAGTATACACAGAAGATGAAGCTTGTTTATTAGCTTTTGAGTTATAAGGGGAATACAATTAGATGGTTTAAGTTAACACAGGAATCTCAGGCAGTAAGTAAATGTACACAAACACTGAATATAGTCTACAGTGAATCACTTTCATTATTGAGAAGGAGATACTAAAGTTATGACAGAATACATATTGTTGTGGTATCCTATTACTTTTGTGGTTTTACTGAAGATTTATATAACCAGAAGGTGTTAGCAAGTAATAGCTTATATGTAGAATCACATACAACCATTTTTATATCTGTTGACACACATTAAGTTTAAATAGTTTGTATACATATGGCTTCCAAATTTATATGTTGAGACATATTCTTCTAGGTTGTTGGTACAAGAGATGGAGTTGTTAGAGGACATATGCTTATGAAGGTGGAGAAGCATTAATCTCATGATAAAGCAGACTAGGGCTTGCTTATCCTTCTGACCTCCATCAAGTACATTAGAAGGCATAATACAGGAGTCAAACTAGACATTTTTAGACATTGTATCTTCTGGCTTTTTCACTATGAATATCCCAACCTCAGGAACTGTGAGCAATAAAGTCTTCTTATAAACTATAGAGAATTTTGCTAAAGCAGCCCAAATAGACAAAATCGTCAATATCTTACACATCTCATTTGGAGTGTTTGATTAGTACTTCATCGCCAACATTAGAATAGCATTTTTGTAATAGTGCATGCTTTAGGAGTCAAGAATGAAGATGTCAGTTAAAAAATATTATCAAGAATATATCCTTCAACAGATAAGATTCTGCACAGAGCCTTACCAACCTATGACAGAAGTGCATTGCTTTCGATTTGTTTTTTTTTTTTTTTTTTTTGTATGATAATTGGTGAATTTTCTTTTTTTTTTTCTTTTTATTTTTTTTTGCTTATTCACTTTATAACCCGTCCCAGTCACCCCCTCCCACAATCCTTCCCCATCTCTTGTTTTCTGAGTACCCCCTCCTCCTGTATCCCCCACCCTGCCACTTTAAGTCTCTGAGAGGCTAGGTGCTTCCTCTCCCATTGAGGCCAGATGAGGCACCCAGCTAGAAGACCATACCCCATATACAGGCTACATGTTTTGGGATAGCCCCCACTCCAGATGTTTGAGACCTACAACTGATAAGGAAGGCATTTTATCAAAACGACCTAAGACAGGTTCTGTCTTGTTTGTGAAATAAAAAGGGGGAGATGTTAATTAGTTCTTCACTTAATAGATATTAATAAGTTCTTAACTTAATAGATGTGACTAGAGTTCTGTTTGTTGTTGCCAAGGTATGTGATGGCATTATTGTGCTCTAGAGTTGTTATGCCACACTGGTCATTGTTGCCATAGATGCCATAGCTAGGTACAGCTGTTAGGTACTTTCCTCCATTGCAAGCTTACGTGATTTCTTCAGGGAGGAGTTATTCAGGTTATTTTCAGCTCAAGGGTCTGTTGGCCTTATGTCTGAAGTGCATGGTGTCATCAGCAATATGACTTACTTTCCACCGCAGGAGGCAACTGAGGGCAATAACAATAGTCTGTAAATTTTGGGAGTCTCTTGGATGAGTTTGACTGACACCTCAAGAAAGGACTTGCCACGTATGGTGTTAGGGTTCCTGGTACATGGTCTTGGCTATTACAGGAAGCATTGATTTGACCAGATTAGAAAATTCTATGAAATAATGTATGTATATCCTTAGTGTTATTTTATCTGCTTTTTCTCTTTGTTCTGTATTTATCTTCCTCCACTCTTTCTAATTAAAGCTTCCTTTTTCTTAATTTGCTGATCAGATCACTTTTCTTATACTCTCTTAATTTTCTGCATTACATTAATACACTTGCAATAGATGATTTTTCCATTCCTAGGACCAGTCATCTCTTCTTATTCCATAGTAATAATCATTTTTTAAAAAGTGTATTTGAAGGTATGCAGGCAATTCACCAAATAAAGCCTATTCTAGATATTCTGGCAATAAAATAGTAGCCCAGATTGTCTTTTAAGTAGTCACAAAAATCTGTCACTTCAGATGTCACCAGTTACATGAGAAAACCCAGAGAGTTTTAATATGGAGAATGGGCTAGAATAAGAACAACATCAGAATTTTGGGTTGATGAATACTTATATTTTTCTTTGTGAATTAATAAATTATCCTTAGTTCCTCCTGTTGCCTATTTTCAACATAAATTGTATGTGTCTCTGTGGAATCCATTTAGTGTGTTTGCCAAAATGAATTACTGATCCTGAAAGGCTGAGAAGCAGCATTGGTAAATGAAGTTTATCATGGAAAGAGAAGGGTCCTGGGCAATGTAGTTATCTGAGTGAACAACTCCTTCTGAACTTTCCCTCTGGCTCTTTGTACACACTTTCAAAATACAAAGGAATTATTTGGTTGGTTTTTTGTGGGGATAGCTTGTTGATAAATACAAACAATAAATAGTTAGTAAACACATCTAAAGAAAAAACTAAGGGTCTTCTTTCCCCAGCTTCATGTTCTTTTGTTCTTGACTTCCAAGGGGAAACATTTTTGTTGCATTTAAAAAAATGACTTCTCCCGAGGGGGCATCAGAACCTCAGAACCTTGGTTCTGACACTCTGGGCTTACTGTGCAGAGTCTGCTGGCTGCAGACATATTTCTGCCAAGACATGATTGTATGCATGTCTGCCTTTCCATGTAATGGAAATTTTTTTTCGTGTAACAAAAAATGTCCATGTAATGGAATGTTTATGCCACCAAAGGTTTCAGTTGGCATAACTATGAAATAAAAACTTTCAGATCTCCAAAGTGGCTCTAAACAGGATCAGGCCAAGCTTATGTAAACCACACAAATAATCTTAATTCCATTCTATGCTTTTATTTCCCTTTTTTAAATAATGATTTTTAGCAAAGTTCTAGAAATCAGCACTGGCAGCAATTTCATGTTACATTGTCAGCAATGAAATGGAAACAGAAATCAGTCACTCATCATTAAATCCTTCTATAATCCACTAGAACATCAAATCTGATCCCTCCAACTCTATTAAGCTCCTGGATTTAAGTTTCTGCTAATAAAATAGCCTAGCACTAGGCCAGAGTTTTAAGTAATGTTCAGCATTTACATGAAAACTGCTCTGCACTCTACATTATATCATCTGATCATTTGACTGTGTTGATTGCACGATGTCAATCAACACTATCATTTGTTTTCTAAAGAAAGTAAACTGCATTCACATGAAAACATGAAATTATTAATTATACCATAAGCTCAGATATGTAATACCAATGGATTCAGCTATATCCAATACAGGACTGAGAAGCAAAATGCTCAATAAAACACCACATACTCTGTGCATAGCACTCTCTTCTCTATATCTCACTGTTTTTATCCTCCAGAGTCACCTCCACTTCTCCTTTATTAAATGATGTTTCTTAGAGATCAAATAAAACAATGAATTTCATCACAGGGTTTTCATACATACTTTATTCTTATTTACCCTCTGCTCCAACCAACTTATCATTTTAAAAAAAAAAATTTAAAGCAGGAACCCCCTCCTCCCAATATTCCCCTTCATTCTGTTCTCATATCACATGTATTTCAATATCCTCCTTCTCTCTCTCTTTCTCCCTATTCGCATTCTATTTAGGTCTTCTTTCCTAATGTTCTTCCTACCCTGGTTGCTTGTTTGTTTGCTATTGGTTATTTTGTTTTGTTTTGTTTGTCGTTGTTGTTTTCTTTTAAAAATCTGACATAAGCTAGAGTTTTCTGGCAGAGTAATTTGAATTAAGAATATGCAAGCCTATTGAGCACTTTCTTAATAAATCTATTAGGAGAGCCTGGCTTTCTCTGAATGGTGTCAATCCAGGACAGGTGGTCTCTAGTCTATAAGAAAACAGAATAAACAATTCAGGTAATAAGCCAGAAAGCAGCAGGCATTCATGGCTTCTGCTCAGTTCCTCTCTCCAGGTTCCCGCCCTGAGTTCCTGCTCTGACACCCTTCAGACTGCAGCAGCCTTCCCGCTTCTGCATCATATACTGAGTTTGAGTTTCTGCATCTTCTGAAGTTATAAACAAAGTAGTACATGCACAGATGTTGCATATACCTAAAAAATAACAATATTCTTTCTGACTCTAGCAGCATGATAAATTTCACTCAAATTTATGTTATAGTTATCACTTTAAAGCTAAAAAAAAAAAATCTAAGTATTATTATACAGCTGATTAACAGCAGAACACTCCTGGCCTTTTTAAATTTTTTTTTAATTGTTCACTTTACATCCTGCTCACTGCCCACCTTTCAGTCACCCCCTCCCACAATTCTTCCCCCATTCCCTCTGTCTTTAAGCTGGTGAGGGAAGGGTTGTGTATCCCTCCACCCTAGCACCTCAAGTCTCTGCTAGGCTAGGAGCTTCTTCTCCCACTGGGGCCTGATAGGTTGCCTAGCTGGAAGAACATATCCCACCTGCAGGCCACAGCTTTTGGGATAGCTCCCATTCCAGTTGTTCATGACCCACAGGAAAGGTCAAGCTGCACATCTGCTACATATATGCATCATATATGGAGGTCTACGTCTAGCCTGTGAATGTTCTTTTGATGGTGGTTCAAACTCTGAGAGCCCCAAGGGTCCAGGTTATTTGATTCTGTTGGTCTTCCTGTGGAGTTCCTATTCTATCCTGGGCCCCAATCTTTCCCCCTATTCTTCCATAAGAGTTCCTAAGCTCCATCCACTGTTTGGCTGTGCTTGTCTGAAAGTTAGCTGCTTGGTGGAGCTTTTCATAGGATATCACGCCTCTGTCTGCAAGCATCAGAGTATGATTAATATCATTAATAGTATCAGGGATTGGTGCTTGTCAATGGGATAGGTCTCATGTTGGGCCGGGTATTGGTTGGACATTTCCTCAGTCTCTGCTTATCCACCCTGGCTGAATTTCTTGTAGGCAGGATAAATTTTGGGTAGAGAGTTTGTGGGTAAGTTGGTGTCTCTATCTCTCCACTGGAGTTCCTGCCTGGCTATTGGAAGTTGCCTCACAGGTTTCCCATTCCTAAGTGAGTCACATTTCCATTTCCTATGGTGAGTCACAGCAAAGGTTACCCCATTGATTCTTGGGTACTTTCCTTGTCTCAGGACACTGTCTAGTACTGGAGATGCCTCCCTCCTCCTTCCTGCTTATCAGTTGCAGATTGCCATTTATTTTTATAGCCTTCTAAACATCTCTCCTGTCCTTCCCCATCATTGATCCTGAACACCCCATTCCAGTGCCCGTAGCCCTCCCTCTCAGTTCCTTCTCTCAGTTTACCTATTATGACTATTTTATTGCCCCTTTTAAGCGGAATTCGAGCTTCCTCACTTGGTCCTTCCTTCTTGTTTAGCTTCTTTGATCTGTGGAATGTAACATGATATCTGTATTTTATAGCTAATATCCACTTATAAGTGAATACATAACATGTATATCCTATTGGGACTGGGTTACCTTACTCAGGATGATATTCTCAAGTTCCTTCCACTTGCCTGCAAAGTTTGTGGTGTTTTTAATAGCTGAATAGTATTCCATTGTGTCAATGTACCACACTATTTTTGTCCATTCTTCAGTTGTGGGACATCTAGGTTGTTTCCTGTTTCTTGCTATGAATAAAGCTTTATGAATAAAGCTTTTCTTTATGAATAAAGCTGCTATGAACATAGTTGACAATTGTGTTTGTCATATGTTGAGCCATATTTTGAGTATGTGTCTAGGAGTGGCATAGCTGGGTTTTGGGGTAGAACTATTCCCAGTTTTCTGAGAAACCACCAAATTGATTTCCAAAGTGGTCGTATAAGTTTGCACTCCCACCAGCAGTGGTGTAGTGTTCCCCTTGCTCCACATCCTTCCTAGCATGTGCTATCTCTTGAGTTGTTTGTTTGTTTTACACTTGATATGGATAAACCAATAATACCTCAACTTATTCTTTTAAAATATTATTCACATGGCTATATCATAATGAAGGTGACTAATACATGTTTTCTGAAGACATATTTCAGACAATAATCTATTAATAGATCTATTGGCTCCAGTTTACCAAATTTATTTACAGCAATTTACGCCTTTTTCAAACTCACATGTGGCTTCTTTCTGAAAAAATATAAAAAGAAACATTCTAAGAATCAAGATGCTTTTGAGACTTTCTTTTTTAATTAATCATTTTATTTGTTTACATGTGTAAGAATGAACCTCAGAGTTGTTTTGATTTACATTTCCCTTTTGACTAAGAAGTTTGAACATTTCTTTAATTGTTTTTAGGCAATTCCATATTCTCATGTTGAGAATTCTGTTTAGTTCTGTACCCCATTTTTAAATTACTTTTAAATTACTTAATTCAACCACAGGGGTTCCCAACTTCAGTCCATTGGTTAGGTGTAAGTATCTGTATCTGTTTCAGTCAGCTGCTTGTTGGGCCTCTTAGATGACAGCCATGCTAGGCTCCTGTCTGTAAGCACACCATAGCATCAGTAGTACTGTCAGGCCTTGGAGCCTCCCCTTGAGCTGGATCCCAAGTTGAGTCAGTCCCTTATTTTTAATTGAGTTGTGTTGTTGGTATCTAACTTGTTGAGAAACTTTTTCTTCATAGTAAACATGTACTAAATATAACATGAAAATTGCCCCTCCATGAATGAAATCAAGTCATCTCTACCTGTGTGAAGTTATTCACACAAATCCTGAACAGTAATATCTGTAATCAGTTGGCAAGGATCTTTGTTCCTATGGGCTTGCAACTTCTCTTACTCTTAACTCTTAGACTGCTATAGAAAACACAATTGCTTTCAATCAAATTACTTGATACTGTACCACTTTCATTTGGTCCTTTACATATTTGCCATTGTTTTGAACCAGCATGTATTTTTTTTTCTAAAAAACTTTTTCTTATTGTTTATGATCTAGCAAGCACCAAATAAGTTATGGAAAATAAATTATGAAATTGTTGAAGATTATCATTTAGCTAAACAAAATGAGCTACTGCTAGAAGCTGACTACAGATAAAACATATGTCTTCTCTTCCAGATGACTCTGAAAAAAAAAAAAAAACAGATCTGTCTAGACACTAGAGAATGTTTCAGATATGCAAAAACTATGTGATGCTATTCACAATTTTTTCTATAATAGTCTATGTTCCTTATAGTTCATTCATCTGTTTTTATTGTTTTAAATGAAATATGCATTTAATATTAATAATATTTTGTCTTTGCCTTTAAAAGAGGACTCCCCCACAAACTCACATATGCACCAAAACTTCAACTGAAGCCAAATCTCTGCTTTTCTTCCATCCTTGCTGCTAACTTAGGTTTTGTTGACACTCCTTCCTCCTATGATCCTCTTTGGCATTTGTCTGAAAGACTATTTGTTTTTCAGAATAATGAACAATGAAATTTCTAAGATATTTTAAAGTTTTCAAAGCATTTCACACTCAGTGTGTGGCAGACTCTCAAAGTAAATGTAAATAAGGAGTTATATTGGCATTGCTCCCCCTTATAACTACAAAGGCTGAGATCACAGGTATTAACCGATTGTCATTCCCTTTCAGATTCATTAGCTAAACTGTGCTATTTAATATGTTTTTCCATTTCTAAACTATTTACTCATTATTCTGAGAAAAACAAAATCAGAATCAGGTTAAAGCCAGAGTCTGCATCACATATGCCAATATTTTAATTAACCTACACAATATTGAATTTATGCCAAAAATACTAGATGACTAAATAAATGGTAAATTGATAAGTTCAAGTTAACATATCAATCTTGTGATAATTATCAACATCTTGCTTATTTTGGATTTTATAAAGTAAACATAAGTTAATTGTCAGGGTTTTAGTGGTTTTTTCTAATATAAAAATTTTGTTTTTGTTTTCTTATATCCAAGAATATGATAATTATTAAAGCATATGTTACTTTTAATTTTTCAATCTAAATAATTTATATGGTTTTTCTCTGAAGTCATAGCTTTATTTTGAACTAAGCTATGCAGCTGCAAAGTCTCCAGGAGAAATAGTAGTAATACCACACATGCTGGTTAAACAGCTTATGAATTAAGCCCTATATAAGCAAATTTCTTTGTAAGTAATTTATACTGTATGGTAAACTTGTATCCAACTAGAACAGCAAATTAAAACATTAATCACATGTGTAAAATTTAGGGCCTAGTGCATACAGAAAAAATATTAGGGAAATACATTTTCTTGTATTGCTGAAATAAATATTCCACATATGTGAGGCCGTCTAATCCTTCTCATTACCGTGTGGATGAAGATGAACATTAAGGCCATATAACATTTCTTCCTGAATTAGTCAATACCTCATTTTAGTAGGTCACACATATTTCCCAACCTGAAATGCCCATGCTCAGTCAGATTTGCAGTCCTCTCCTGGCTGCCCAGGCTTTCCATCAGTGTTAGGCAACCACAGGAATTATTCCACATCACACACTGATGAGATGGCAAAACAGTTACAAGCTCTCTCCCCTGCATTAAGCAGGTTGTAAGCCATGGAAAACTTACTTTCCCTGAAATTATTAAGCATTCCAATACCCTGTACCAATACAGGCACCCTGCCAAAACACATCCCATGCACCAAGCCCTATTCTCAGGCACATTTTAATCTAGCTGTTCCTCACAAAATACTCAGCACGCTTTGATTTACTGATCTACTTAATTAGCATGTAGAGTATGGAAGACCATCGCACCCACAGAAGCCTCTTGAATGATACTTTACATTTTATCACATGCAGTAGGGTTTTGCTAAGTCTCTGCATGTTTCATTCTCCATAACCAGATATTAAATTGTGTGTGCAAATACCACTGTTTCTGATATTAACAAACTGAAACAATCGTGATGTGTCCAATTTCCATTTTATATACAAATATGCAGTGTCCACTTCAAGTTCTACAAAACCTGCTGAACAGAGTTTAGAAAGGAAAGTACTTATTAAAAAGTCTTTAAAACAATGAATTGTAACAGCCTCGTGCAATTCTACGGCAGTTCTGGTAGCTGGCCTTCACTTAATGTTCATCATCTTCCTGATGGTGATCTCTAGGACCATTCCCCCATTGGAGAAATCTAAGTAGGAGGAACATTTCTCCAATGGAGCAATCTGAGTGTCAGGATCGTTTCACCATGGTATTCCCTAGGTGAGGTAAAGCAGAAGCCTTAGAATACAGGACACTTTTGTGATATGAGAAATGGTAAAACTCAGATATATTCGGCAAACAACTTTAAGTATAAACACCCAAAATTTCTTGTAGATTGAAAGGTCAGAAAGAAAAAAAAACATTAAAATACCTGGGGAAGAGTACTTCCAAGTGCTTTAGGCTAGGTGCTTAACTAACCTTATTATTTCACAAAATTAAACATATGTTTTGCTGATCAGGACCTATGTTTTAAAAATGTACACTTCTTTAAGACTTCTAAAATTTCCCATCTATATGGTTCAGTATGTTCACAGATAGTGCACTTGATGCTACATATAACAAAACCATGATTTAAACAATTGGATCCAGCTCTTTGCATAATTCAGATAAAGAATTTGATTTTCACGAGTTCCTGACTTATCCCTTTGTTGTATCTGACTCTTTCCCCTCCCCAAATATAAATAAACCAAAGTAAATGAGAAACAACAAAAAAATCTTAAAAGAAACTGTCTCAAAATGAGTAACTTTCTTTAAGAGTAATATAATAGGTTTACATTATTGTAAAGCCATTTTCGTAATGTTAGAAAAAGTATTGAAATGTAAATAAATAAAATATCCAATAAAGAAGTATTCAGAATACAACTAATTTATATTATTTAATAGCATTACTTTTTACCCTTTCCTGCATATTTCATGACTAGAATGGAAATTTTGTCTTTCAAAATAACAAGAAATTCAATGACCTGATTTAAGCAGGGCAGGGAGCACAGTCATTTCTCACTTGAGTACTTAAATAAGTAGTTTATATTTATATGTTTGCAGATAATAGGTTTGGCTGATTTTCTTATAAATGTTGATCTCAATTATCTAATAGGTAACTTAGGTTTCATTTAATGATTTTAATAAAATGTTTATCTTTTATTATTAAGTCTGAGTTATATTTTTGTGATATCCAAAGTTCATTTTATAATGAAGGTATTCAGTCAAATCTCTAGTTGACATCACTTAGCATGACATGTTTTGAGATTATATCACTGTAAGAACTGATTATTGTGAAGACCGCAATTCCTTTATCTTTATTTGGATTCCAAAATATGTTCATTTAATGTCTGTAATTCTTAATCAATAGATGCGATCACCCAGATTTCCTAAAGTATACTGTGCAAGTTAAAATATTTGCTAATTGAGTAATAAGCATTATGGGTGAGATTACATCATGAGTCAGGGCATACAGCCAAAGAGGAGATGGATGAGAAAACAAAGACAAGCATGAATTTGGGAAATGCAGAAATCAAAGGCCACAGGTTATTGCAATGGGTACAAAATAAGTCCAAGAATACCAACTCTCTGGAAATGCTCAAGTGAATGAAACATGGGTCATGAGATTAAAGCCTGGTGTCAGTGCTTTCGCTCCTGGAAGAGTATCCTAGAGCAACATTCTAATACATATTAAAGTGTGTTTAAACATGTTTAAAGCTGTGTGAAATTCTCTATGAAATCAAAATGCTTAATTAGAGTAACTTCTATGTACATGGGAGATCCTGCTTCAAGAAAGCATGTGCATTCTAGCTACAGAAAATGTGCCCAACCCTAAACTCCAGTCTTTAGCTCTGTGACAGCTATTATCTGAAGCAGAAGTCAGAGGCCTCACCATTCTGATCCAATGCACAACAATAGTGAGTAATTCTGGCTCCTTTGCACATTTCCAGGTTTGGGGACACTTGCCTCAAGCACTTATGAGCACTCTGGCAATTCAACATCTTGCCCTGCCAACCAATCTTGGTCTTTCTTGCATCCCTTTGATTGTACAGAACTACCAGCCACGGTTTTGTCCGCAAAACCTAACTTGAAGAAGATTCAAATAACAGTTTGGAAGAACAAGCCCCTTCTTCAGTAGTAAGGACAAAATGCATTGATTCTAACTTGAGAACAATTTTTACTCTTTTCCTCTGCACCTTTGCTTCCTCCAGCAGAAACAGCAATGAGTTTCTCACTCCTTGGCCTCTAAGTCAGGATTTAGAATTTTACTGTAAGCATAGGCAGAAATTTCTTTCTCTAGAGTTGTGCTTCTGGCATGTTTAAATTCTTGAATAGTAAAAGAAAAGGTCTTTCCAAGAATATTATGTTTTCAGTTACTTTTAGGGTACAGAACGTAAGATCAGACGGTTCCTTCTTAGATGCATGAACACAGTGTCGCTTACAGATTTCTCAGATGCACACTTAACATATTCAATCCTTGATATTCACCAAAGAAAAAAAAATTAACATTGACCAAAAATACTATTAAAATATATTCCTCTTCACTAAACTACTTTGCATGCTTGCATTGCTGAAAGTAATTAGAATCACATTTTAAGTCTCTCATTTACACTGTAGGACTAGAGCAAGCAATTTGTTGCTTTGATGATTAATTCTCTTACTAACTTAACATCTTAGGCTAAAATATTTTTATTTGAATTCTAACAAGTATAAATTTTAAAAAGTTGTTTTGCAGATAATTGTTCATAAAAATGGAATATTTGACCTAAAGTTTAATCACTTTATTAAACACAAAGAATCCAATGAGTTAATTCTTACTAGAACAAATTAAAAATTATTTCCTCTTCCAGTTTTCCTATGAAAACTATAAGGAAGAGTAAAAGAAAAATCTTCATTTCTTTTATTTGAAACACTAGTCAAGTAATAACACAACAAAAACAACAAGTTATAAATATACAACTATATATTTAGTAGATATAAATTGTGGCTGGTCTAAGGGCTTAAAATTAGTTTAATGGCCATTGTTTTAAGGTTATATTTTGACCTTTACAGTCCTAAGGTTCACATCCTCATGTGTGAGATGGTTCTTTTTTCAACAGCTGGAGTGAACAATTTAACTAATGTGTTTTGACATACACAAAGAGTGTTGCTAAGGTTTGTTGCATAAAAATAGACATCTTCTGTACCCAAGCGATGCAAGGTTTATACACACTTATTAAGCATTAACTCATTACATAGAACATATATTTAAAGCTTGCAGCCAACAATAAACAAAGGAAAGAATGAATGTGAAAGATGATCAAAATAAAATTGTTAGTTTCTGCCAAGACACCAATAAATATGGTGATAAACTGCCAATTTTCCTTGCTGGTAGAACATTAATTTCCTTTCATTTGAGTTGTAGGTGGGTCTCAATACCTGTAAGACATTTATCGTGAAAACAAAAAGGAGTTTTGAAGAGTTTTCCTTATGCTTATAGAATGTGGTTCTCTGCTGTAAGGTATATCAGTAATTCAGTTGCAGTAAGCTAATGAAGAAATTAAATCATTTGCCTTTTTCTTGTCTCTTTCTTAAAGAGGTTGCATTTTGTGCTGACAGTGCATAGCTGGAAAAAAAAACCAGCAATTTCTGGAAAACTAGCTCATTTAGCTACTCTCAGAGCCCCTGCTGACATCACGGACATTTCCTCCAAATATGCAAATACTGTAAGTCACTTTCTAAGATGCATGCATATATTTTCAAAATTGTTATTATTTTATGATCAACTAGGCATAAATGCAGAGGTATACTAGTTTGCTGGCTTTGTAATGTCACACTCCTGAAATGACTTTAAAAAAAAAAAAATGAGGTTTGGTAGGAATCTGTCATAGCCCTGTAGATCTTTAAAGGTGAGTTATTCCTTTTATATAGAGTGGGGGTTATTTTAAGGCCTTTCCATTATACAAACATAAAAAAGGAGGCAAAAGCCCATGAGCTCAGCAAACTTAAATACCTGGGAGACAATTGTACTGTGAGTTAAGCTCACCACACAACTTTTGAAATACAGTGCAGATTCAGTGAGCATGGAATACTATCTTATTTAAATGTCTGTATTAAGCACAACCACTCTCTGCTAAAAATGGGGAAAAAACAAACAAGTCATATTCATCAAAGTAATTGTGTAGGTACTTTCAGTACCAAAATGCCTAGAATGAAGGATTGAACTGCTAACGGCAGCAGTGACAGCCATGAATCATGGTAGGCTACTCCGGGGCCTTTACCACCATAAAACAAAAGATGTAGATGAAAAATGCTGCAATTAAGTGATTTGATTTCTGCCCCCTTCTTCCTACTGCATTCGTGCATGGCTGCACAGCAAAGATTGATGGGAAAAAATTACTCTACGTGATCTCTGACAGAGCCTTGGAACAATTCTATAAGGGGGAAACATACAAATCAAAGCAGCTTTCTTGTATTCAAACAAAATAATACATATAAAGCAAATACTTTAGCCTATATCCAGAGCACTAAACATTTGCATGTACACATAAATTGTTAAGAAATGTTCTGCTATCAAAGCCAAACTCCCGATTTTCCAGCTAGTTGGGTTATACTGATATTTGTTTAAATAAATATTCAATCAGTGCTGCGGAGTGGCATCCTCAATATGTCTGTGCTCAGAGTACAAATTACAGATACAAATTTGTGGAGGTAAAACATTCTTATCTTTTATATCAATAAATTATTAATGAAAATACACACAAAATAAAATAATAGAAAATTTCACTGACTATTCAAATCCCCTGTCATTATAGTCATTTAGAGGGACATTTTTAATGGGTATTCGCAACTCAGTAGGGTTCCTACATACAAAAGAGTCAGACTTGAATGCCAGAGAATATTTTATTGCAGTTAGTAGATACATTCTGAAGATGCTAAATTCCCAACTTGTGCTGAATAAAATAAACAATATAGCTAATATGAAGAAAAGATAATTTCTGTTATCAGAACCTGTAGAAAAATTATGCAGGCTTCATTTTCCAAAAAGAGGTCACTTGATTTCATTTGGCTGTAGGAAATATACAGTTTATTTAGCTTGAATCTGTACTCTAGGACCTCCCCTCCCTCCAGAAAAGAAATTTGTATGCATTCCTTTCTCTTATGTTACTAAGGCTGCCTTTCAAAGCTACTGGCATATGAAGTTGAAACAAATTGTTACATTTTTCATAAATGCATACATCTGGCTCAGATATTAAAGTGTTTTAAATACTAAGTTATAAGTAGAATTTTACAAGGGACTAAACAGTTTCAATACTAGTATTGACTGCTGACTGGTGAGAAACCTTCAGAAATATTTTAAATTATCATTTTGCTATAGCTTCTCAGAATCCCCCTAAAATGTACTCTAAATTACTATGATTTTATACTCTGTGTAAAAATAGGAAAAGTCAGTCCTGGGCCAGATCTCATCAGTGGATTATATAACATCCACTGAGGATAAACTTCAGAAATAATAGTATGATTTGATGAAATCTCAGAAATTTGGGGATCAGGATATTTGAGATCATTAACAATTAATATTGAAGGAAGTCACTGAACTCATTGGGGTTTGTGTTTATTTATCTATTTATTTAGATTTTTAAATAAAACATAGTCGACTATCATAAACAGTGTGGCTTAACATATGCTAGCTTTGTATAGTGGGAAGAATCAACTTCAGGTTTTTTGGAAATAACTATTAAGGTGTCAATTAAAGACTTCAGTGTACAGAACTGGATATTGGAGATCTCTTACAACTCATTGGCTCATATAATACTGGGGTGTACGGTGGTGAGTATTGTCCTCATAACACTACAGTATATTGAGAAAGTGTAAAATATAGTCCTTAAATAGTCAGCTACCCAGGTAAGGGAAGTTTCACCATGTTTACAGAAATAAGAATACACGCATATTGTTATTCTAAGAGGTTTACATGTGGTCAGTCTACTAAAATTTAAAATACATGTTTTACATTTTTGTCATTTGTGTTAGAATATTACATTACACATAACATGCCAAACATGTTTTAAATGTATAATTTGTCAAGATCTGCTTAATTCATACAACTGTCCCATTACAATCAAAATGCTGTGACTATTCATAACAACCGAGGACTCTAGTCTTCTCTCAACCTTTCTTGCTTTATTAATGTGCATTTTAGACACTGCAAATTGTTTATTGCCTTTTCATTTGACTCAGTAAAACTATTTTAGAATTCCTCCTTGGTAAGTTGTTCCTCATGCATATGGCTATCTCACTCTTTCTTGCTGAACATTTGGTTTGTTTCTATTCTTTTCTATCAGAAGCAATGCTGTTGTAAAATTTCTCCCTTTATCTTGATGACATAAAGAGAATGAAAGATGACAAATTTGAGGGAGGAAATATTTGCTAAATAAACAGTAAAGAATTTGTAGCAAGAATTTTTAAGAAGTCTCCAAACAGAGCAATAAGAAAACAACCCTTTTGTTAATGGGTAAATATTTTTAATATATTTGCCATGGTTTCTTTCAGTTGCTGTTATAAAATACTCTGGAAAATGCTACTTAGAGTAGAAAAACAGATCCATTTCAGATCAGAATTCAAGGGTATAGTCTATTAGATCAGGGAAGACGGGACTGATGGAGGTTAAAGTGCTGGTCGAAGTGTATCCACGCCATCAGAAGAGAGGAATGAACATGTACATGCTCATGGTTTTCTTGCTTGCTTGTGCTCCGCTGGATTTCTTCATTCACATAGCTCAGAAATCCCTGCCGTAGAGTGGTACTATCTACACATGGTGAGTCTACCACAGGGCATTCTCCCAAGAAACATGCCTACAGGAGCCCCCACAGACATAACCACAGCACACCTCCCCACAGACAAGCCCACAAGACATTCCCCAATAGACACACCCATAGGACATTCCACACAGACATGCCCACAGGACATACCCCATAGACATTCCCATAGGCCATCATAATGTCACTGTAACTTTTCTAAGGTAATTTTTTTTCTTTACTTCTTTTTTTTATTAGGTATTTATTTTTTACATTTCAGATACCATCTCCTTTGCCCAGTTCCCATCCCTAGAACCTCCCTATCCCATCCCTCCTCCTCCTTTATGATTTTATGCCATTTTAATTACATGCAACTATTAAAGTCAGTTCTAGGTTGAGGTACTAGCAATAAAATAGATGTGGTGGCACATCTAAGGTAATTATAGATTGTGCCAAGTTGAAAAATAAAATCATCAAATTTCTAAAAGAACATAGACTAATGGCAAGTCAGAGTCCACAGAGATGATCAAACCCATGGTCATTAGATGAAGGCACACTTGAAGCACAACCTAATTTCCCCTACCACAATGCCTAAATTCAGCATATATTATCATGCCAAATATAGGGAAGATTATAGATAATTTGGACTTTTTAAACTAATAAGAATGTAAATAATTCAGAATGCCAGGGAGGCAGCAAACACATTTCTTTACAAGTTTAAACTATAAATAGCAAGTGATTCAGAAATCATCTGTTTAATAAGATATCTGTTATTATCAATTACTAGCTATCTTAATTCTCACCTTCCTCCCCTTGTGACAACACATGTATTAAATGCTATCTACAAGATGTTGATGTCCATCTCTAGATCGATAACACAGGCATCTTCAACAAACAAGCTAATATACAGTACTTATTTAATTAAACCCCTAGATTTTTGACAAGGTTTCTCAGTCTCAAGGGATAGCACCACTGTGTTTCCAGGCCCTGGAGCACCTGATGTCTTTCTGTCCATCACTGCTTCCTTCTGCTTTCTCCTCAACATATGTATAAAGCCAATCAAGCTTGCCTACTGCATCTACCTCTGATTATTTTTTACAAACTGTCCAATTTTCTTCATTTGCATTACTACCTTAGTGAAAATTTATACCACTGCTTATTAAATTGCCACAGTGATTTCCTAATATCTCTTCTTATACTCCTTTGAAATTTCACCCTCTACTTTCCTACACTGTTGAGAAAATATTTCGAAACCTAAATCATTCTTCAGCATGTTTCTTCATAGTCTACAATGACTTCTCACCCATTTTGAGTAAGACCCAAGCTTTTACATAGCATGAGCCATGAGGCATTAGGCTCTCTTAGGTTCATTGAACCGCACTGCTGTTGACCACCTTGGCGTCTTTATTCTCTTAATGCCAATGTTAATTTTAACTCTGGCTTTTACACTGGACCTGGACTACATAGTTTTCTCACACATTGTTCTGTAAGTTCAAGTAGCATTTCTCTAGTTAATTTACATTCATCACAAAGGCAGTTTCTATTTCCCTACTTTTACATCAACATAGCATCTTATTAAGCAATTTATTATATTGTGTGATTCTGTGTCATCTGCCTAACTCCTGTAGGACATTGTCCATATAATAAAACTATTGAAATCCTCAGAATAACATTCATCTTATATCTAATGCCAAACAATTCTTGACAATATTTATTGAATGTTTTGCTTGAATAAATTTCATTGGTTAAAATATATATGTGAACTCCAACCTTCATATTACTTTTGGGGGGGGCATTTTAAATTTTGATTTATGTGTAAAGAAAAAACAAACTTAAAACCTACCAAAGAAACTTGGAAGAACAGTAAAAGAACAATGAATTTGGCTACTAAATTTTGATATAATAAGCTCTTATACTCTTTATTTTATGTAATTGGAAGGTTAGAAATGTTGCTTATAAGCAAACATTCTGATGAAAAATACAAAGCATAAAATAGCCATCTCACTGTTGTCTTGCCTTTATTCATATTGTTTATAGCAGTATGTACCGTTGGGATTGGTTGTTTAGTGCCTAAAATATCTTGATTTTATATTATATGGACTCTACCTAGAGTTACACAGCACGTTCTATCAGTGTCCTGTAATTAGCTATGGTTAAGGAAAAGCTATATGATCATGTCTTATAACCTTCAGAATGATTGTTCTCTTTAAATATGTCCAAGGTCTTTGGGTTTTACCAAATCTTATTAAAAGGAGAAAACTGAGATACTTTTGTAAAACCTTTACTTGTAACTTAGCAGTGATGCTACCTTAGTAATCTGTATTTTTCCTTTAAAGATAGATAGTAAATAGGGTATTCAAAAGAAATAAAATGATTTGACTGCTCAGAAGGTATAACAATGAAATAAGTAGTCAATGATCTAGGTGACTAGCTGTTCACAGAAGAATGTATAAAAGATAAGAACTCTTGAGATCAGGAAATCCAGAGCAGAGGAGCTGCAGTGAAGAAATGATACACTCATGTCAGCAACTTACAAATGCCCAAGAGAAGTCGCTAAGATGGACACAGAGATCCAGAGACTGCAGCCTCTTATAGAGGAAGTGGTGTGAGAACAGTGCAGGATCATCTACTTAGTGTGTTCTTTCTAGAGGAAAAAGACTGTAGGAAAGGGTCTGAAGGCAAGAGGGTAATAGTGAAACTAGTAAGGACCTTCAGTTGTCCAAATTGTTCCAGTGTAAATGTCATTTTTTTATTTTCTCAGAATGATGGGATGCAATAAGAGCTGTACCTAGGCTGTAAAAATACTTGGCTTGGCCTGAGACTAGCATGGTTTCTTTCTCTGTTCTAATATTCTATAGGCCTAGGTCTGGAAGCATCTAGGCTGCATAAGATCTAATAATCAAAGCTGACTGACTCAATCTGGCTTCTCTCCACTTCTGATTGAATTGCTCTGCTTGCCCTCACACTAACTTCTCCAATCTGTTCTAATCTTCTAGCTCCTTCTCATTCTCTGACTCATTCTGTCTTCACCTACGTCTAGCTTTTTCTCTCTGTAGCATGTCTCTGTAAAACTGTTCTGGTAAAACTGCCATACACACAAAAACCATATCTGTGTCTATTTTCTTCTATCACTTAAGTACTCTTTCTAGCCTGTGCCGTTCTCAGAAGAGTAGGGCCTATCCTTTCTCTGACTCATTCTGCCAAATCTTTTTCTGATTCCTCACTTTATCGGCCCCTCAATTAGATGTTACTTTTAAATATGGCTGCTTCCTTCTACAAACTAACTTTTCCTCACTGTTGAAGATTAAAGGTGTGTACCAATTTTAGGTGTGTCAGTATTCTAACTAGATCATATCTTTGGATTGTAACCCCTTGCCAGAGTAGCCATGTAGTTGGATTAAAATTCCTCTATATTCCAGTTAAAACTAAAAATACAATTTAAATTTCCTACAATCCTCGTAGAAAAGCATGCTAAAAGAGAACCACTGAAAAAATTACACATAACTCATTGTATGAGGAGAATTTAAAGGAGGAACTTGAAATTAGCACCTAAAGTGTATACTGTTAATGTTTGACTAAACTGATTCATAAATCCGGCTATTAGTTTATAGATGGTTTCAGATATGTTTCTCTATTATACAAAATAAGCGAAAGCTACACTTTATAAACCTTATCTGATAAGTGGCTGCTTCCATGCTAACAGAGCTTTGATTTCCATACAACTAGTCCCAAGGGGAAATGGAATACTATTTTTTATAATCTGTAACCTAAATTTTTCAGAGTAGATGAACAAAAAATTAAATAAATTCAATAGTGAATGAACATAAACATGAATGAGCAGAATGTAAAAACAAAATGTAAAGTTGATGATCTTGAAAACTGTTGTGTTTACTGTGATGGTACAACAAACAGCATTTTCCCAAAAATGAGGTGTTTCTTTTGTTTAAAGTGGTTTTACTCATGAGCAAAGTAACCTAGGTCTGTGGGATACTGGCAAATATTTCTTTCTAAGGCTGTGATCTCTATGAAGAAAGAGGAATGAAGAAACAGTTATCTAAAATACAGGAACATTAATAGAAATGGGATTCAATTATGATATGATTATGACAACCATAAGAATACATCTGTTCATATGATCTGGTCGTGCAAAATGTGCACTAAGACTCACAAGCATAGTCTGTGAAAGGATCTCTCATACAGATTCTTTGGAAAATATATTCTTACTTTACCCTTCAGAAAAAAATGTCTTTTCAGATGTTGCAGGGGTCAAAAATATGCCAGTTATTATATGTCTATATGATGGAAATCTTGAGATATCAGATGGATACAAATGTAAATTTTATATAGAGCTACAGGATATGGTTTTTGAACTTGGCAATATGATCCACACAAAAGTAAAAATTTATCATCATTTCTAAAATTATCTTCTAAAATTTCCAAATCATTTTATTTTAAATTTTATGGTAGTAAAGTCACACCAACTCATAGTCAATATGCAAATATATTCAATATTCATTCAACAAGTATTTATTAAAACTTCCCTTTATTCAGGATATGTCTCTTTTTGCTCAGGGCCATTATTCCTTTGGAAGACAAATAAATAAATAAATAAATAGATAAATAAATAAATAAATAAGTAAATAATAACTTTCCTCATCTGTATTCCCTAACAACATAACATTTATATTCCCAACATGGATATAAAGCCTCAAGACAAAAAGATAGTTTTGATCTCGGCTTATTCCTCAAAAACATTCAGGCTTTTTCTTTATTGATACATTATGTATAAATTCAAGGACTATTAGCATCAAATAGATTTAATAAAAATGTTACTAATGCTAGAGTGTTTCAGATTACATGATAGTGATACTAAAATCATATAAACACAATTGAGGAGCTATGTCCTCTTAGGAATCTTCCTTGTATTTTTTTCTGTTTCCTGACCTACTTGACGTAACTGGTTTCTCCACCATGGTTTCCTGACTTATTGTATTGTCACACCACAGACCAAATGCAATGGAGCTAGAAAGCATAAGCTAACACATCTGAAAATTGCAAAATAAAACTTTCATGCTCTAGACTGGTTGATACAGAGAAGCCATACTCATGAAATCTTATCAATACGGTCACCTAAACAAAACCTGAGCATTGGCTACATCAACAGGCATGCTAACATAAATGAAAAAAATTTCATGAGGTATCAACACTAGACAAAGATCTATAGAATACTACGGAATGTTGAGAATGGAAGAAATAGTCTTCCCCAGGGGAAGAGCTTCGAAATTGATCATCTAATGTCAAGTGTTCAGGCCAGAAATTATGTAGGTAAATTTGTATCGACTGAATAGATTATACTTAGATATTTAGAATATAAACAGAATAGGAGGAGTTGCAAAGGAGAAGATCAGCAGGAGTAAGGTGAAAAAGACATACATAATACGGTGTGAATTTGATCATAATACTACATATATAGCCATGAAACTATCAAAAAAATTTAAAAGCCTAATGTTAATTTTTGAAAGGCCCTAAACAGAACCTCTCTAATTCTTAGAGATGAATTTTTACAACTTTTCACATGTACGTCTATGTATTAAACACATTTATTTTAAATTAAAAAAGTATCAGTTTGGGGAGCTGGAAATATGGCTCATTTTTGAGGAGTTCTTACTACTCTTGAAGAAGAACTAGTTTGGTTAACAGTTCTAGTTTCTCAGGCAGCTCAATAGCACCATCAATCTAGTACCTGGGGAATCTAACATCAACTCCAACTCCAGGCAAAGATGGCAACTCACACAGACACACACAAATGCATGAGTTAAGAAACAACACAACAAAAACCCAAAACCAAAGCCAAAACTGCTTAAGAACAAAAAGTACTAATTAGATTGAATCAAAGTTATTTTTATTATTTTTTTTAAAAAAGTATGTTTCATTTTTCTAGATATATAATGTATGATTATGATAATTATGATAATATAACCCAAAAATCTACCAATAAACAATAATTGATCAGGGAAGGGCAGAGATTGGTGTTTAGTTGTGTATCCAGTGGTGAGGATACAGGACTCCAGTATTCAGTTCCAAGCTTGTGGTCCTGGTTAATATTAGTGAGTCACAAAACAATAGGAAGTCATGAATATGAGAAGGGACTATATGGATTAAAGGAGATGACAGAGTGAGGAAGGTGTCGAGAGAGTGTGAAAGACACAGGAAACATAATTCACTATGTGTATGTATGGAATTATGTGTGGGGTGTGTGTGTATGGGTTTGTGTGTATTCCTATGTGTGTATGTGTATATGTTTTTGTATCTATCTATATGTGTATTTATTAGTGTGTGTATATATGTTCATATATATGGTATACACTTTGCACAACTAACATTATGAGTGATAGATATGTATCATTATTAAACATTTAAACATATCCTAGACAAGAAATCTGAAAATCCTTAATAGTTCCTCCTAATTCATTATGTACCCAGTGCCTACCAAGTCAAAGGCCTCATTCTCAACACCTTTTATCAAAGTTCTCATTCTCAACACCACTATTAAAACCACCAACCAAAGAGTACACATGGAGGGACACATAACTCCAGCTGCATATGGAGCAGAGAATTGCCTTATCTGGCATCAATGGGAGGGGAGCCTCTTGGTCCTGTGGAGGCTCGATGCCCAGTGAAGAGGAATGCTAGAGCAGTGAGTCAAGAGTGGGTGGGTGGGGGAGCACTATTATAGAGGCAAAGGGGAGGGGGGATTCGATAGGGTGTTTATGGAGGGGAAACTGGGAAGGGGAATAACATTTGAAATGTAAATAAATAAAATAACCAATAAAAATTTTTAAAAAGTCACAGCAAGGGTTTTTTTATTCCTTTTTATAGGAGATCCTTTTATGTTAGACTAGAAAGGCTTGTCTGAGTCAAATCCAAAGAGCTGTACGACAAATTCATATCTTTATCATTTATATTTAGAGGCTTTAGACTTTCTTCTTCTGTGATAGGTAATGTTCCAATATATATATTTATTTTTGAAAATTCACTGTCCGGGAATTGTTTTCTGACAACAAAACATCCAAGTACTTCTTCAATTATGACATTTTGAGGCCATATCACTGTTATGAATGATATACAAAATATAAACTTTAAAAGCATAACCTTGATAATAGAGAGAAATAATTTCAATTTTACTAACAGGCATCTTTCTAAGAGTACCATAAAATATGGATGGCTGTACTATGATAACAGCTGTATAATAGTCAACCCCAAGAAAGAAGATACTTATGACTTATGATGATAGTGGAAACATTATAAATGTTTACTGTAGGTGGCTAAAATGCTTCTAATGCATATTTATCATTTACAAAAATGTTTGGAGGAGGAGTGTTATCACAGTCCTACATATAAATAAACGGAAGCACAAACACACTTAATGAATTTGTTCACCTCCAGGTACTAATAAGCAGAAATACCAGGCATTTACCCATCTCACCTTCTGGCACTAATCATTGTTCCAGTCTGCCCACACACCATGAGTTTAGATGTGCTACTTATTCGTAGCTTCCATGTAGACTTGGGCTTATGTCTCTCAGACATGGTCCAGTGACCTGAGCATATAGGCAGAATGGTGATAGCTTTGTGACTTCTAACTCACTTAAGTTCACTGAGAATTGATTTCTTCCACTTGCAAGTAAACCATGTGTGTTAGATAATAGCTAGGATCAAGTTAAATGACAAGGTATTTAAAAATACTACTACTGTATTCATCTATGTATTGAATAGTACAGTTAAAATGTACCCAAAGAGTCAATTGATGATATATTATTATTTCTACTTATCTCCATAGACACTATTTAGGTTACATAAGATCAAACCAGAGTTATAGAGAGCTGAGCTCCTATACTGTCTGTGGCATAGGATCTTTTAAATCTGTAAGGATAGAATACAATCTCTTGCCACAAAGACTTTCTGAGAAAAGTTTTCAAGAAATATTTTCTGATTCTATACTCAAGCAAAGATTTGCAATTAATATTTTATACTGTTAACATTATCTAACTGAGGCTATGCTATATAATTTACATTAAATGATTTGAAAAAGTCACAAAGAGATTAATGAGGGCAAACTGTTTACTGCTAATGTACTGCTAATGTATTTTAAAATATATTTTATATGTGTGCATATGCATATGTGTATATATATATATGGCAATAGACAGCTATTTAAAATTCAGTTTTTGTATGCATTTTGGTCTCTTTTCCTGGTATTTTTAGATGGCATGGATGACAAGACAGCATCAGATATAGATAGAATGATAATATGCAAAAGCATACAGAATTCTCACATATAAATGCTGTCTAGTTATTTTAAGACATTTTGTGAAACTACGAAAGTAGTGAGGCTGGGACAATGATGCATCAACTGAATTAATCACCATCATCACTCTTGTAAAGGAAAAACAAAGCAACTTCAGCGCACTCAATCATCATGAACGCCAAAAGAATGGAGCCGCATAAAACCAGGACTGGGTCCTGTTCCTAGTAGGTACTGTGGTTAGAAAGCTACATCCTGTAAGCTGCTCAACACTCCCCGAATCTAAAATGCTAAGGTGGGGTGGTTGAGTTTTACTGTATGTCTGTTTTTTCTTACAGCCTTTTTTCTTTAAAAACAATGCAACTTTTCTTTACAGAACTCCAAAAAATCCTACAACCAGACAGTTAAGCCTATCAATGAATAATTTCACCTAATAGCAAGAGTCAAAATGATCCATTAATATCAAAGACAGAGTTGAGAAAGGAAGCTTTCTTTTCATAAACGCTGTCAAATATATGGTGTGGACTTGTCTAAGATAGAAATTCTAGCACAAATGTAGGAATAATTCCACTGTGCCCATCTTTGTATTCTTATACAGATGCCACTAATTCAAATGCATGTCAGTACCATGTACTGTATTATGCATGGATAATCCACTCACAAAATAACTTTATATAGGACTCTAAAGAACAAGGAATAGTCACCGTTGTGGCTTGAGTCAGCAAGAACATGAAAGCAAACACATGGTTAAACCCATTCCTCTAAAAATCCCCACAGTTTAATATTTTAGTCTTTGTTTTATTTAAACATATGGGAAAGTAAAACAGTAGTTTATTTTTGGCATAAAGAAATATACAGTTGATGTAATTTATAAATAAATTATTAATAAACATGTTTTTAAATTGTATCATTGCATGCTTATGCCATAAGACACCATGAAATAATTCTTTCCCTCTCTGTGATAACTTTGCAAATGCTATCCTATAGATCGATGCGGAGATTGTCACTACAGACCACAAGCATGCATAATGTTGCAAAGGTGGGATTGCTGAAGCAGCAGTTATTGGTAATTTCTCACGTGTATGTGTGAAAAGACAAAATAAAACTGGCTGAGTGCATTTGTGTTCATTCATTGAGCTCTGGGAATTAATTGCTATTCTACTGCTCAACACTAACACCGAGAAGCAGAAAACAAATACATACAGAGATATAAACATAAGAGATAAGCCCATTATTACATGTTTATCTCTGCATGCATCTTTAACATGCAAAATTTCACACATGTGTACATTTCTTACTTGTATGCTTATTATAAATGCATTTGGTAGGTTTATTTTAATATATAGGATAAGGCAAAGCAAAGGCAGCAAAAGCCTTTTCTAAACAAGTATCACTAAAATATACTGCACATTTCCTCTGAAGAGTATAATTCGAATCACCGACATCAGCAGCAGTGACAGTCTTCAGTTTACATCATGTGAAACAGAAGAGAGATGATCACTTAGCTTTTGTTTGGGTTCCAATTCATTTTTTTCCAAGAAGTGTAATTAAAAAGTGCATTAATGCCACCAATTATGGCCTCCAAGGGACCAGAAACCCCATGTTACTCTATGATGGAACACAACTGAGCTGCAAACATCCATTTACCATTATAATACTCATTAATCCTGCCAAAAACAACTCATTATGGGACTTCAAGGAAATCATCTCATAGACAAACACAGCACAGAATCTGTCAGCAGGATCCTCACAGTTAAGTTGCAGAGATGGCAACTTTGAATGCCATTCATTTATAAACT
The DNA here is from genome assembly GCA_021653895.1 of Mastomys natalensis. Classification (NCBI taxonomy): domain Eukaryota; kingdom Metazoa; phylum Chordata; class Mammalia; order Rodentia; family Muridae; genus Mastomys; species Mastomys natalensis. The sequence goes on along the minus strand of JAJTUV010001905.1, from coordinate 462,350 downwards.
TAAAACTATGATTTTTACCTAATTTTGAGTCATGACATATTGTAAAATATCTAACTTAAATGATCCCCTTTTTCATTAAAGTGTTAATAAATAAGTAACTTATAATCAGAACTAGAAAAATCTTCACGGTCCTACTACTCAGTTCTACCAGAAAGAATCTTACCTTATTGAACAAACATAATACTAATTTTCTCATCACTGTAGTGAATAAAACTTGTCTGAAAACATCTAGTACATTTTGAGGCTGGGTCTAAAATAAGACATAAACCTCTCATTCTTTATTCTCTGTAAAAATCTCCATTCTTTTAATCAAAATACTCTGTAATGTTTTTCTATTCCCAAATTCAGAAACATGGTGCACCATGTAGAAGCTGTTGGTGTTTGGATGTAAATGTTATAAAGAAAATGCCCTAAAATGCCTCCTGTAACAAAATTAATTTTCAGCTATCATAATTTGATGAGTAATTATTACCAAGATGATCAGTTATGAAAATTTATTTTAAAATACATTATCAGTCCTTATGTCTTAAACCAAAATCAAACCATGTTTTTTATTCTAAAGAATTCTTTGCCAGAATAGAATTTATCAAAATAATAATCTTCTGAAATATGCTTAAATAAAACATTAACAAGCCAATTTTTTAAAGTATTTGTGTTTAATATCTTCATTGATGATTTGAGAAAAAGCCAACAAGAAATGTATGGGAATTATTTTCTGTACATGTATTTTATACAATTACTAAAAATCAAATTATGTGCATCACTTGAATCCAAGTCACCTTTTGAAAATCATAACTGTTCTTTGAGTGTTTCAAGTACATGTATATCTTATAAAGAGATATAACCTTATACTCTTACAAAATCCCAACAGGAAAGTTTGTTACAATTGGCTTAATGAGTTCCAAGATTAGGCTTATCCTGATTCTGAAATCATAAATTCTGAAAATTTATATGTATGAAATAAAAGTTGAAGAGAGTCATAAAGTACATAAAACAAAATTGAAATCTGCCTTTATTATTTTTCAATTGTTAGGTTAAGAAATTTAAATCTTGATAAAATGTATAAAGCAGAAATTACATGTATCCAAAAGTTATGTGTGCAACTGTCAATTTTCTATAGCCTGGAAACCTTATAGTCTTTAAATTCCGGGAGACCTCTGTTTTGTTTTCTACTGAGTAGTCAACTTTAGTCTTGAAGTAAACTTCTAAAAGAGAAGCAGCTGATTCTTTGATGAGATTCCTCCCAGGAGACCCTGACACTGGCTGAGAACATACCTGCTTGCTTTGCTTGGTTTTCAAGTCATAAGCAGCACTCTGCTACTTACAGGTGGTTCCAGATCTTGGGTGGTATAGCATGGGGTTATGATAAAAGTGATATTACAACTCACATTCTGACATTATTAGAATTGTAAGAATGAAGGGTTTTATGTCTTGTATGAAAATAAAGATGGATCACATATCATGTGAATATAGTTATATTTAGAGATTTTCTTTTGTAAGGTGTAAGAAGCTATTCTTAGGCAATTTTCTATAAAATAAAATATTAATAAATGCAACCTAACAACTTTTAAATGTCATTTATTATTTTGTACATGTAATTTTCAGAAGTAAAATTTCTTGATTATTTGTGACTATGTATGTCCAAATCTCAAAGAAGTTAGAGAATACGAATGATAGCAAAAGTCATACTTCATCTCCTCCATATTATGTTTCAACCTCCAATATGTAGAATGGAACGATAATTTGAAAGTCAGGGTTCTGGGGATTGAAATAGTGTGTGTGTGTGTGTGTGTGTGTGTGTGTGTGTGTGAACTATTCAAAGTAATAGGTACAGAATAAGGGCCTTGCACGCTTCTTTGGGTTTGAAATCCATATAGCACAAGTGAAAGTTCATTGCTGAATATTTTATGCCAGCACATTTATACATTTATATTACTGGACTTTAATGTGTGCTTCTTATTAGTTGCTTTTGGAACAACACAAATCACACCAACTGACAAAATAGCATTCATGACATACACATACACACATGTGCACATGTGCACACAAACAGAGACACAAATACAGAAAGGGGGAAGACACGGGACGGGAGGGATGGAGGGAAGAATGGAGGAGAGAGAGAACCACAAGGAGATAAGAGTAATACATACACAGAAGATACAAGGAAAAGTTTTCTCTGCTTTCATATACTGGTAGAAAAATTCTTCAGTTGTGAGCTGGCTTTAAAAAGTCGTTGAATAGGCATATGTGGTTTATTGTGCCTATTCACATAACAAATGCTGTTATTAGAGATGGTGTTTAGAGTTACTTCACTAATTCTATAAAGATCAAGCTAAGATTAAGGTGTAATTTCATTTAAAAAAAAAGAAATCAAAGCCATTTTCAATATTCAGGTCTCTTATTCTAAAGTTTTACCCATTCCCATTTTTCCTAACTACAGCTTTTATGATCATCAATAAAATTCCATAAATATACCAACAATTATCAGTATTGCAGAAAATGTATTTAAAAATAGGTTAGAAAGCAATAATACAAGATACTAGGATTTATTTTGATAATGACATAATCAATCTACTTAGATTGACATATATAGGTTAGTGCTTTTCACAATTTTATTATATAAGCAGCATTTTTTCCATGATTTAATCCATGTGTTTCTAATCATGTTTCTAATTTCACATGTATTTTAGAAGTCTAGGTTTCTCTTTACATCTTTTGATTTTCTTTTCCTTGTTAAAACAACACACTTCCAAAAGCATGATCATAATGGACTCATATCACAGTGTGGTTGGCCAACCTCTATTTTAATGTAGTTCTCAAAATAAATGCTTAAACAGTGACTACCCTTTGCATGATATTTCTTTTTAATGTTTTTACTCAACTAGTTGCCCAATAATATGACATTTTTGGCTTGCAAAAGAGATGAAAAGATGACATCAAAAATCTAGAGCTCAAAATGTAAATAAACAGGTCATGAAGAGAAGTGTGAAAGAGAGGTTTTAAAACACCACCTTTTGTTCAGCAAAAGTTTAGCTTATCAGAAAAAAAAAATAATGAAGGTTATCCTGCTTTCCTCTTGAACTGCTTTGGAACATCAAGTCAAAACGCCTTCACTTTGGACAGTTTGTTCATGCTCTAAAAAAATTAAGGCATAATGTTATGATAAAACAACCCTAGACATGGACTCTGGTCTTGGATTAATAGGTTGTGTGAGGGAAAAAACCTGAACTTATCATAAAATAAAAAAATTAGAAATTTGTATAATTTCAAACCAGGGGTATGCTATATGTGGATACAACATTTACGCAAAAGCTACAAATATTTTCTTTTTGTTTTTTTTAAGGATTCTTTGATTTATTATATATATATATATATATATATATATATATATATATATATATATATATATATACTGTAACTGTCCTCAAACAGACAAAAGGGGGCATCAGATCCCATATAGATAGTTGCAAGCCATCATGTGGTTTCTGGGAATTGAACTCAGGACCTCTGGAAGAGCAGTCAGTACTCTTAACTGCTGAGCCATCTCTCCAGCCCCTACAAATGTTTTCAAATTGAAAAAAAAAAAAAAAAGTAAATACTAGTAATTAACATGGCTTATCTAAATCCGTGAATGTTTGGCTGTGGATAATGTCCACCGACAGAGTGGGTACTGTTGGTGTGAGGCCTCGGTTTCACCTCTGTCATCATAGAACAAATGTAAATAACTCTAAGACCTGTAAGTAATATTCAAAATTTTAAGTGAATTTAATATTGGGTAATTTATTTCTCCTGAATTATTTGTTTCCTTTGTTTTTATGCCTCAGGCACATCCTAAGGATTTAATAAATGTTGGATTACAATGATAAAACACTATTAAAATACAGCAGGAAATAAAATAGCATTTTAGCAAAGAGAGTGCTTGTGGTGTGAGTAGTGACTCCTCTTCTAGTTAGTGATGTGACCTCTTTTGTCAGTGCATTCATGCTAAATGGGGATGGTTACACTTTCTTCACACACACACACACACACACACACAGTAAGAGCTTGATATATATGATCTAATATCATAAGTACTTACTGTTTTCAAAGAAAGTAACAAACTAATAATAAATTCAAAATTATATCAGGTTAAAGATATTTTATAATAAATAAGATATAACATTTATTATATTACAAAAGTAATGTTTCACTAGTTGACTGAGTCATTTCCTATTGAATTAGATTTTGAAGCAGGAGAGTTTAATACTTGTCTTGTTTATTTAATTTATTTTATTTTATGTACATGTGTCTATACATCATAGGCATGTGGTGCTTGCTGAGGCCAGAAGCGAGTGTTGGACCTTCTCAGACTAGAACTACACATGGTTGTCATCCACCATGTGGCTGCTGTGAATTGAATCCCAGTCCTCTGAAAGAGCAATCTTTGTCAACATCTATAATCTTGTAGGTGTCTTAGGGTCACTTTCATCCTCAATGTACATTTTATATAAAAGCTTACTCCAATGATCTTCAGTTATTCCCACTATACAAAACATTTTGAGAAGATAAATCTTAGGCTTTCTACAAAATAGCCTCATAATTAATAAAATATATGTACTTATAACTTCTAAGACATGACAGCTGAGATAAAAACTCAAAAAAGCTGAATATATGAAAATATCTTTAATGGTCTTTTGTGTGCGGAGTTAAAGACATTGACTTTGTCTAAAACCTTTCAAATACTGGATACTTAAGTTTCAAAGCAATTAGAAGCTAACAGCTTAGAGATCTCAAAAAACCTTTTGTAGGTGAAATGTGAAGCAGAGAAAAGTAACAGAAATATAGATGTGCTCACCAAAATGAATGAAACATATTATCAGAGCAGTTGTAATATCTGATGCCAGATATTGATTACTAAGAACATAATGAATTGTATGATCTATAAGATCATAATCTTGCTATTAATCTGCCTTTCAGGTCATAATCACATGTACTTCAGAAAGGCAAACCAAATAGCAAAAGTTCTTCAGTTGAATTCAAATTACTGAAATTATATACAAATGAATGCTTGTAATCATATCTTGTAACTGGATGTCTTAAAAATACCTGGTATCAGTCTGACTATCTGATAGAAATATTACATTCTCTATGCTGATCAAAGTTTCACAAATAAATGCCTTATAAATGCATTGTTCAGATTTTTCCAAGATCCAAGTACATTCATTATCTTCTCTGACAAGCACAGATTCTAGAAACAAATGCTAATGCTGAGAATATCCCCTTTATGTTGTTACCAGAGGATCCCTTCATTTACTACCTAGGATTTCCCTCAGTACTGATCTATTGTTGATTTAGATAAGTACACATTACTACAGAGGCAAGAATACGTTTCATCATCAATTTACAGTGGCAATGAATTATGTAACTGAGTATGATATTACAGATTTCATCTTCAGTGCAGTTTAGAACCTTTAGCAGCAGTGCCTTCCGCTACACAACCATGCCGGGTGGAGGGACATGTATCCCATTTCCAATGTTTCATAAAGATACCATTCATTGAGACTTCATGATTTTAAAAGTTGGTAATATTATAGTATAGTGGTGTTTGCTGAATTGAATATTTTATATCTCCCAGTTCCTATAACAGTGTTTGTCACTTGACACGTGCTTAACAAATCTGTATAGTTAACTAAAGAAATATTTTTCTCAGTGAAATATTTTGTTTCTTATCCTTTTTTCTTCCTTTGTTCTTTCAGGTTATGTATATTAAATTTATTTAACTTCATCTTTGGTCTTCTCACCTTGCCTTTTCTACCTAAGTGCCCTTTAATAAATATATACATGTTTTATAGTTATTTTATGTTACTATGACAGTAAATAGTAAAATTTAATTTGGTCTGAAGCACCAAAGCACATCTCTTTTTATTCCTATAAGATTCTAATTTTCCTCATAAGGTTGTGCTCTTCAAATACATTCAAAACTTCACTACAGGATCCATGGAGTCTTTGACATGTAGCTAGCTCATTAATAGAGCCTTTTCCTATTGGTGATGTACAAGATCCTTAGCAAAATCCTTAGCATTTCCCAACACAGACATGCTGCATGTACACAGTCACATGGATGCATATATGTATTCAGGAACAAACACACATGCATCACATACACAGGCATGCACATGTACACATACACAGAAACACACACATATGTATGTACACAGCACATTCATATGCATGCATGTTTACACATATACATGAACAGAGCACACACATACACATAGGTACACAGGAACACATCCATGCATGTACAGAAGCATGGTCATATAGAGGCATACATATGCATGCACATATACCACACACATGCCCACATATACACAGAGACTCACATATGCATGCACATAGGCAAAGATACATTCATGCACATATGCAGGCATACACATGCCTGCACATAGAGAGGCACACATAAATATATTATTGATGATTACATATAGCTTGTTTTCTGTTCTAACTATAGAACCCTATGCTGAGAACATGATAGAGGTTCAGTATATGCAGTCTAAAAATAGCACAGGTAGATTTGGAAACAGAGAAGAATGAAGAGAGGCATGTTAACGAGACTCATCAGTCTAGAGTCCTTTGAAGACCTTTTCTGATGTTGCTGTTGATCTTCAAATAGTTCTTATAATGCAGTGAGACAAATCACCAGTGCAGGTAGAGATTTCATTACTTGGATTTCAAACAACTTAAAGAAAAACAAATTGGAATAAAAGCAACATTAATTTGACTTCTTAGAATTTCATCATCAAGTGCAATGTATGTGATTAACTAAAATTGGCATAGAATTATAAGCAGAAGCATCATTCCTATAAATTTTTCTAGTCCTAGTTAATAAAACTTTAACAACTGCCACACAACTAATTTTACCCTCAACAATTGGTAAAAATTAGTCCATCATTTCCCACCAATGTTACAGAGCTTTCTCCTCTTTGTGAATCACTAAATGAGACTTTTCAACACAACAGCAGCATCCGAGTCTCATCCCACTGGTGTGTCTTTCAGCACTTGTGATCTCTCACTGCCAAGTGAAGACGGACAGGGAGATAAATTGTTATGACCTTATTATAAGTTCAACTAGTACAAATAAAATTTTACTTGTTACCTACCATTAAAACATCAAACTACAGTGAGAGATATTAAAATATAAGATATTGCTTGGAGTCTTAGAATAAATTTTTGATTTTCAGAAAAATGACTCAAAAGTCACTTTTAATAGTAATCTCTGCAATACTATATCACAGAATGTAACAAGTGACTTTGTGCATCTAGCATATGAACAAGCCACTTTGTTGCCACCAAGTTAAAATATTTTGATTTCCATAACAATTTTTAATTCCTAAAATTCCAGTTTCTGAAGAATATAATATATAGTATAATGATAATATATTATTATAAATTTTGTATGACAAATAAGCATTTTGCTAATATATCTTGCCTGGGATAATGTATATTTACATATAATATTTAAAAGTTTAGATTGGGTATTGTGAAAACATATATATTATGTATATTATATATATATTATTTTATATGTAATGCATATGTGTGTTGTAAACTCAATAATTTTAGTATTTAACTAATTTATTTATGGAAATAGATGTATACATTGTAAGAAACATGTTTCCATTTCTATTTTTAGGCAAATAATATATATATATATATTATATATATATTTATATATATATATATATATATATATATATATATTAGATTGGCTAAACTTATGTATAAAAACTGTTACTTTATTACCAAAAGTAATTATGACTTCAATTAAAATGGTAAAAATATTGTGAATCAAAACCCCAAATCATATGCAATTTTATTTATAGTATATTTTTACCACTGAAATTTAAATACCTTTATAAACTGTCCTAAAATCAATATGTCCTAGCATGGTTAGGTTTCAAATGTCCTATTCTACCTATTCTAGACATTATCCTACTCTACCAAAGACATCATTTCACAACAGAAAAAGTTACATTTTCTCCAGGTCACATGGAAAGTAATATCATCAATGTTGGTACATATGACGTAAAAAAAAAAAAAAAAAAAGAAGAAGAAGATGCAAACTATAAATGGACCCTATTCAAAAGCCATGACATTTTGCTACAAAAGTATATTGGGTAAACTTACTAACAGCATAAATATAAAATCCAAAGAGGATCTGAAATGCTTTGACAAAAGCAGGTTACCTTAGACAATGCCTGGGAATTGAGATACAAATCTCTCAACTCTGAATGCAGTATGCAGTTAAGAGATTATCAATTTGCTTCATGTCACTTAGAAACAGTCAAATACTGTAGCATTGTCTGGATTAACTTAATTAATAAATTTTCTGAAAGTTTTACATGCATTGAATTTTTAGCAAACTGCATATCCTAATCAAACTTATACTTGAAGAAGCAATTTTTAGGTAAGAAACAATTTTTGATTTAGACATTTGTAATATAAATAATCAAATTTTTGAATCTATGTTGTTTTGTAATGTGAGCCATATACCTACAATTGAAAGGGATAAATTAAAATTCATGTGATTGTTCCATGGTTTCAGTCATTTAAAAATGATTAGATATCTGCAAACAATAAAAGGTGAAAGAGCAGACACACCAGAATATTATTACTGTATTCAGATTTTGATCTTATAAAGAGACTTCATTGAGACATTTCTCATAAATATATCCCAGTTTATTCTCTAGCTGACAAATCCTACTGGGCAATAATGTTTTGTACTCTAGGCCATGACTCTGATGTTATTCTTTTAAAAAAAAAAGTCTTTAGGCTCATGCAAAAATGTATAAACACATATTTATGTTCACAGTGTGAAATGCAGATTATGTGGCTTCAGAAATAGACACTGAAGGCATGTCCTCCTTTTTAAAAGGAGCTGTGTCCTTTAATTTTATGCTAAATGATATTTTCTTCACTCTATGTATAGCCATTGCATTTTTATAACAAATGGTTTCATACTTTGATTAGAATACTGAGCATGATTTCATTTCAGTGTTCTGAGCTTGTCAAGTTCACATAAAATAAAATAAAATATAAAAACAACCATCCTTGTATTAGCAAGCAAACTACCCTTCAGTGAGTGCCACCATCCCCCTGAGCTACAGAACTGGTTAGCGCCAGCCTCCCCTGAGTTTACAGCAAATTACTGAAAGCAGGGCTCGCATAAAATTAAATCATAAATTATCTGACTGCTATCTTGCTGCCTTCCGATATAGACTTTCTACACATTTTAAGTGGAACTGACGTGAACAGAGTTCACTTAGAAGCAGCAGCCAGCTGAAGGTGCAAATACAGAGGTCACCTCCGTGTACTCTTTGTTGCTGTCACCTTCGAACTCCTCCTAAATTACTAGGTGTTAAATAATAATAATAATAAAAACCCTGGCATCACAGACAAGGTGCTTAGTCTTGTATAGGCAGCTTCCTTGTGCTATAATAACTAATTTAAGCAAGTACGCCAGTCATGTGCAGCTAGCCCATGAAAGTAATAAGGTTCCTACACAGGCCAGCAATTTTCACAAGAATCACCAAAAAGGAAACAAAAAAGGAAAAGAAAGAAAAGAAAAGGAAGAGGAAAAAGAAGGGGAAAAGATAGGTGACCCTACCTCTATCAGTTTTCTCACCATATGAAATAAAATTTCCATGTGGCACTTGTGTCTGAGGCACAGCATGGTGATTTATCAAAGATGCAAAGAGCATGCAGAAACAATCTTTATTACATCCATTTCCTGCTTGTCAGCTGAGATCATGTTGGCTGTTCATTAAAGAACTCATGCAGGTGAGAGGAATATATCTCGATACCTTGATAGATTGTCCGCTTCCCCACTGTGACAGCCGCTGGATGGATTGAGCAGCGGGGAAAATGAAGAAAAGCGCTGACTCGGAAGCTACGCTGTCAGATACATTTTTACATAGGCAACCATGTCATTTCAGCTAAACAAACACCCCCTCAGTATAATGTATTGGATCTAAGGCCCTACCCCCAACTTGCGAGGGAAACAATTATGAGGATTATGTTCGGCGATCATGTAAAAATGTAATAAAGAATTAGAGCTGAAGAGCATGGTGTTACTGGCTTGTTTCTGCTTTGGCCTCTGTTGTTATTACAAATGAAAGTAGCCAATAACAAGGCAAAACCTGCTAACTAAGTAGGTAGTAAAAAGAGCATCAAATAATTAAACCATTGGAACTAAAGAGAGGTGTTTATGCCAGGACCCAGAGACACTAGCAGACTTTTCCCTGCCTTAGTTAATAAAAATTGCAACCCTACGTTGAGACATATTCAAATTCCACTTTGTCTTGTATCTCACCTTTGCACTGAAGTTTCCCTTTCCAATCAGTCTGTAATTTGGGAAACAATATTCCACAGTGGTTGTGGCTTTGGAGGCTGACAAGCTGCAAACAAGGGGCACGGATATATAGCACCAATTAAAGACATCAGTTTATTACCAGACTACTTGGCAACAGGTTCTGTTCTGAAGTTTACCTAAATAAATAAGCCCCAGCAAACAGTGGAGTGTTTTTTTCTTTTTGGCCTCTTTCATTGGCTTTTAATAAAGACTTTGACTTTTTTTTGCCAACCTTTACTTACAGTTTTGAAAACCTTTCAGCGTTAGGCCTGAAAAACAAATTAATTAAGGACACTACCAAGTAGTTTATAATAGTCATGGTGCCATAAAAGAGCTGGCAGGCCCCAGAAACTGAACACAGAGTAGCTGATTTCCTTTGTTTTGTATATACACAAAAATGTTTAGTCTAAACTGGGAGAAGTATTACCTCTTCATAACTGTCTGCAAATTACAGATCTGGACTTGGATTTTATAAAGCAGATAGCATCGACTCAGGCTAAAAGACAGACTTGAGTCTGCATTTAGACATAGCCCACATATTTAATTACGTGGATTAATGAACAAGTTAATAAAGCATGTTGTTTGCCAAATATCAGGCAGATGAGAAGTTGTTATCGAATTAAGACATGGTCTTAAAAATAACATTAAAGCTCTGCAGAAGTAGTGTTTTTCTGATTTTTCACATTCATCAATTACATATTAAAGTACATTTACATCTGAACATATAGAAAACACGTTATTAAACTAATAAGGTCTTATTCATAGTACATAGTGCTATGATGTTCTGAAGGTCCATATCTGATGAGTCCTCTATTACATCATCAACTGGCAGAATGATTTTACTTCTTAGATGATCCAGCAGGAAAATGTAACATCCTCTGGTTTAGCTGCAGATAGTTTAGTGATTCTAGCCAAAGTGTTACCAGCTAAAAATAAACATGAAATGGACAGTTCCTAATTCTACCAAAAATGTATATAAATACTGCATAGTTCATCTTGCTCCAATAACCCATGTAAAGCCTTAGTTTGCGAAGAGTTCTGAGATAAGCCCTGGAGCTATGCCTAACCTGCTTGGGCTGTGCAGTTACTTGCCAAGTAGGAAGTCACCCAGGTTTAGATTGTAACCTTCAAGTGCTATTCTGTGATTACCATGATGATGGTATTCCAAGATACAGACTAATGTTTGGGAATTGGACAGACATCATGCAATTCCCTTCTCCCTGGGTAAGAACAGACCTTGGATAATGATAACTGTTGTCAATGTGTTGTAAGCCACACCAAAGACAACAGGCATAAAACTCCTCAATTCAATTGTTCATGCCTGAAATTTTATTTTGATAGTACCTTCTAGCTTGATTGTCCAACTATAAGTTGATTAAAAAAGTATTACAGGTTTCACACATTCCAATTTTTTTATTCACAATTAGAGACTTTACCAAAAGGCAAATGACTTTATATAAAGATAAAAATATTTCAGTCTGTGCTACAACATATTGAAATATAGAAACAGGAGGAGGAAGAAGAGAAGAATCAAGATTTCTTAAACATGAAAACACAAAAAGGTTTTCATAGTAGTCAATATGTGTGTCTTGCCTGTAATGTTGATACTTAAAATTCTTGTTTTTTAATGCCATGTCTTTTGAACAAAGATCTATGTAATAAAATAATATCAAGTATAATCATGTAACAAGATCATTTAGCAAGAAATAACTAATCCTTATATAATTCTCAGAAGGCATATTATCTTTCCTTCACTTCTTAGGAAACAAGATCAGAAGGGTTATTTAATAAATGAAAAACACACAGTTGTTATGGTATGAGATTTCACTTCAGTCATCTATCAAGTCTATTTTTTTATTCTGTACCAGTGGCTGGTAAACTGTGACACAGGACTCCTGAGAAGGAGCTGAGGAAACACACATTGCAAGATGTCACCACTGAGTTTTTAATGCCTAGGTCTGTGCTTAGGTTGAATAGCTTATGTGATAACCATTTTTCCATGTGGTAGCAGTCCTGCTTAGATGAATAGAGGAATTAAATCTCATAAATGTTTTGAGAACTACTGTTCCACACCCTAATGCCTCTCAGAGCAAAAAAATAAATAAATAAAAGAAAGAAAGCAGGCCTGCTTCATTCACACTTTATTAAATACACTCCCTAGCCACACAGTGTCTTAACATAAGCCCTGGCTCCTCTGTCAACAAAGAACGTTTCTCTCTTTTTGATTCAGGATCATACTTTAGAAATAAGCTAATATGCTTCTACCTCAAAGGGTTACTTAAACGATTTCAATGATCAGCATATATAAAATGCTTGGAGTAATAAGCAGTCAAGAAATATTAACTATTAGTTTGCTGGCAAAGCAAATTGTTTAAAGTTCATGAACGCTAAAATGAGAAACAAAGCAACAAACAACGAAACCCGTGGGCATTGTTCGTAGGTATTATTTTATCCCTTAAAGAATACACAATATTACATATAAACACATAAAAGTTTCTAAAACTAGATTTAAATTAATGAATTTAAATTTAAATTAAAGCATCTACTGTTATAATTGCATGTATCAAAGTGGCTAGAATTTTCAAGCTAAGTTTTGTAAAGAAACAATATATTTCAAGTAGGTGATTTTTATATCGATCTTCCATAAATCTTAATAGCATAACGCAGCCGTAAATCATAAGTCAGTGAAAGGATTTCTGAAGTGAGTTGAGATAATAAGTCTGAGACATTTTGCTTTAAGATGATTTAGTGTCTATAGGCTCAAATTCAAAAATTTGGATGAATGGACAGTGACTATGTGTTTCAGGCTCTGAATGAAATAGTGCACTTGTCTGTTAGATGGGAGCAGAAAACATGGGATCCTAGTTTATTGATCACTGAGGTTTTTATTCAGTGATGGTGTTGGATATAACAAAAGGAACATGAGAAATCAAACATTTTACCTCTGTAGAAAATTTGGGGATAAGATTCTTTTATAAAGAAAATACTCATTTTTTTTTAATACAACACAACTGAGATTGAGCATATAAAACAACCAACAATTCTGGGTATGAGATATAGTATTGGATGATCAGTGATGTAGTACATGTGGCTTTCATCTTAGAGGAAACTCTATACAGCAGGATGACCAATTTCAGCAAGGAAAGCAACAGCAAATTAACCTGGGAATATATGGAGACATAAACAATTGGTTTTTTGGTTGTTGTTGTTAATTTTAAAACATTAAGAGGAATGGACATCTTTTTTGTAGTATTGGTGAATATAGCATTTTCTTATAACGTTATAAGGCAAATCTCATGAGATCTCTCTAGTAACTGATCAAATTCTCACCAGCATCTACTCAAAGAAACAAACAATTCTCTATATTGTTAGTAGTCTGACATCTGTTGAAAATTGTCCCTGTTTCAGTTCTGTATACATTCTCAAACTAGGAGAATTTTAACATTCAAAATAAATTACAGTTTGATTTTAATATAATAAATCTGAAACCTATAAATAAGAACTGAAAATTAAAGGATGCATGTAACTACATGAAATTCAAAGTAAATCCTGCTTTATAGAATGTAATTTCCAAAATTGTTACTCTGTTTTTGGATTAAATCACCACCAACCCATTCTCAGGAAGTAAATGGATTATGGATTGCTTACTTAGTCCTGTGAGGAAACCTAGGGTCAGTTTTATATTATAATACTTTAATATTTGTAATGCTTCTTATAGGCATCATATTCATAGGCATTTATAGTATCTAAAACTCTGATATGTCCCTGGGGTAGGAATGGATGTTCTAAGGGCTTTTATATGCTTCCTGTTGCTAAGGTAACCACATCCTTGATATCCATGTGTTCAACATGTCATTCTCACTTTATGTCTGGCACTCAGAGATCCAGCTCTGGTGCATGGCATCAAAGAAACACAAGGAATAAAAACAGGACAAAAGAGCAGGAGGCCATTCCTACTCTGAAACATTTGTCTCTAGATTGTTTCGATGTAGTGTTTAAGATTATAATTTTCTGAAACAAAGTTGTACAAAACTAATGCTAAATGAAGACAAAGGATATCAGGGTCTTCTACAGATAAGTACTAAAACTTACAAACTTATCAGAAAATAGATGAATCAAGTTTGTAAATGAACAGCACTCATACATGAAGCAAACACAAAGAGGTATTGAATCATTGTATAAAATGTTTAATAAATAGTCAGAGAAAGGATGTATATTAACTTTAAATAAACATATCACGAATGCCTCAATACTGACGTTGAATGACTATGGCTAAGTTCAACATAAGAAACATCTTAGAGAAGATAAGTTATTCTTATGTGAAAACATAAACTGATATATTAGTAAACAATTAAAAGCACACAATGTTCTATGTTGTGGTTCTTTTTGTAAATGAAATATATTTAAGTTAATAAAATAGTGTATTTTGTCATTTAATATCTTTCATTTATATAATATACTGAACAATTAATATTTTTGCATGTATCAGTCAGTTAAAACAACTGACATTCAGTTTTGTACTTTATATGGATTTATTGGCAAGAAATAGTTTGCAACATGTGACAAGGTGATAGACTGATCAAGAAAATGTATCCCATGAATTTCAATCTAAGCTGAAATAACAGAGTAAAACTGTAATCTCTGTCTAGAAATCAAAAGTCCAGCAACTTCCTTCTGAATCATTCCTCAATATGCATCATAAATAGTAAGAAAGTAGTAAATAAATAGAGCCAATTTCTGCTCTCCACAAACTAACAGCATGGCTCCATTGTTGAAAACCACACCAACCCAAATCATTAACGATGGAGATGTAGCCCCCTACACCCACCTTCATCCAGAGACTGCTTGACTCCCAGAGTTCTGACACCGCCAGACTGACTCCCACCACCACAGCAATACCGGGCCTAATTGGGCATTCCCTCCACCAGGGTAAAGAAGACAAAATATCTACTGAAGGCATCTGCACACAGGAACAGATCCTGTGCTCCAACCCCCCTCATTCTACTCACACCCAGAGACAGCTTGACCCTCAGGAGGTCTGGCACAGCCATGTCCACAGATCAGGCTCCCATACCCAAAGACAGCTTGAAGCAAGATGTCCAACAAAATGAAGCTGACAGGAGGAACAGGCTCCAGTCAGAGATAGCAAGGCCAGTAAATACCAGAGATAAGCAGATGGATAGAGGTTAAGTTCAAGAATGTAAGCAACAGAAGCCAATGCTACTTTGCAACATCAGAACATTGTTCTCCCAGTACAGCAAGCCCTGCATACCCTAACACATCCAAAAGCAAGATTCTGATCTAAAATTCCACTTCATGAAGATGATAGAGGACCTTAAGGAGGACCTAACTCCCTTAAAGAAATACAGAACACAAATAAACAAGTCGAAGCACTTAAACACATAAATCCCTTAAAGAAATACAAGAAAACACAATCAAACAGGTAAAGTAATTGAAGAAAACCATCTAGGATCTAAAAATGAAAATAAAAACAATAAAGGAATTACAAAGGAATCTCACAAAGGAGACAACCTTGGAGATGGAAAACCTAGAAAAGGGAACAGGAGTCACAGATGCAAACATCACCAACAGAATACAAAAAACAGAAGGGAGAATCTCAGGAATAGAAGATACCTTAGAAGACATTAACACAACAATCAAAGAAAAAGAAAAGCACAAAAAGCTCCTAACCAAAACATCCAAGAAACTCAGGAAACAGTGAAAAGACCAAACCTAAAAATAATACAGATATAAGAGAGAAAAGATTTCCAACTCATAGGGCCAGTAAACATCTTAAACAAAATTATAGAAGATAAATTCCATAACCTAAAGAAAGAGATGCCAATAAACATAAAAGAAGCTTACAGAATGCCAAATAGATTGGACCAGAAAGAAATTTCTCCCATAATATAATAATCAAAACACCGAATTCACAGAAGAAAGAATATTAACAGCAGTAAAGGGGAAAGGCCAAGTAACATATAAAGGCAGACCTATCAGAATTATACCAGACTTCTCAACAGAGACTCTAAAATCCAGAAGAACTTGGGCAGATGTCATACAGACCCTAAGAGAGCAAAAATGCCAGCCTAGGCTACTATATCCATTAAAACTCTCAACTACCATAGGTGGGGAAACCAAGATATTCCATGATAAAATAAAATTTTAACAATATCTTTCCACTAAACTACCTATACAAAGGATAATAGAAGGAAAACTCCAATACAAGGAGAGAAATTATACCCAAGAAAAACCAAGAAATTAATCTTCTCAGAACAAACCGGAAAGAACTACACAAACATAATTCCACCTTTAACAACAAGAACAACAAAAACAAAAAACAGGATGCAACAATTACTGTTCCTTAATATCTCTCAACATCAATGGACTCAATTCCCCAGTTAAAAAAACCATGGGCTAACAAACTGGATACATAATAGGACCGAGAATTTTGGTGCATACAGGAAACATTTCAGTGACTAACAAAAACACTATTACAGTGTAAAAGGCTGTAAGAAAAGTTACCAAGCAAATGGTGCCAAGAAATAAACTGGAGTAGCAATTCTAATATCAAATAAAATAGACTTTCAACCAAGAATTATCAAAAAAGAAGAGGAATGACACTTCATAATCATCAAAGGAAAAATCTACCAAGATGAACTCTCAATTCTGAACATATATGCCCTGTTTTCAAGGACACCCATGTTTATAAAAGAAACATTACTAAGACTCAAAGCATACACTGAAACTCACACAGGAATAGTGGGAGACTTCAATACCCCACTCTCTCCAATGGACAGATCATGGAAATAGTAACTAAACAGAGACACAGTAAAACTAACAGAAGTTATGAACCAAATGGATTTAACAGATATGTACAGAACATTTCACCCTAAAACAAAAGAACATATCTTCTTCTAAGCACATGATGGTACCTGCTCCAAAATAGATCATATAATTGGTCATGAATCAGACCTCAACAGCTACAAGAAGGTTGAATTAGTCCAATGCATTCTATCAGATGACCATGGATTAAGGCTGGTCTCCAATAACAACAAAAACAACAAAACCCCACATACATGTGGAAGCTGAACAACTCTCTATTCAATGACAATTTGGACAGGGAAGAAAGAAAGACAGAAATTAAAGACTTCTTAGAATTTAATGAAAATAAAGGCATATCATAGCAAAACTTATGGGACACAATAAAAGCAGTGAAAAGGAAAAACTCATAGCTCTGAGTGCCTTCATAAAGAAACTGGAGAGAACATACACTAGCAGCTTAACAGCATATCTAGCACATTTGCTCTAGAACAAAAAGAAGCAAATACACCCAAGAGGAGTAGATGGCAGGAAATAATCAAACTCAGAGTTGAAATCAATGAAGTAGAAACAAAGAGAACTATAAAAAGAATCACCAAAATCAGGAGCTGGTTCTTTGAAAAAAATCAACACAATAGATAAACTATTAACTAAACTAACTAGAGGGCACAGAGACTGTATCCATTAACAGAATTAGAAATAGAAAGGGACACATAACAACAGGAACTGGGGAAATTCAAAAATCATCAGATTCTACTGCAAAATCCTATACTCAACAAAACTGGAAAATCTAGATAAAATGGATGATTTTTCTAATAGATACTAGGCACCAAAGTTAAATCAGGATCAGGTAAACTATGTAAACAGTCCCAAAACCTCTAATGAAATAGAAGCATTTATTAAAAGTCCCACCCAGGGACAGATGACTGTAGTGCAGAATTCTATCAGACCTTCAAAGAATACCTAATACCAATACTTCTCAAACTATTTCACAAAATAGAAAAGAAGGAACACTACCTAAGTCATTCTATGAAGCCACAGTTATGTTCTTACCTAAACCACACAAAGACACAACAGAGAAAGAGAACTTCAAGACAATTTCCCCTATGAATACCAATACAAAATACTCAGTAAATTCTTGCAAGCCAAATGGGAGAAAACATAAAAATGATCATTCATCATGGTCAAGTAGGCTTCTTTCCAGGAATGCAGGGATGGTTCGATATAAGGAAATCTATCAACATAATCCACTATATAAACAAACTCAAAGAAAGAAACTTCATTATCATTTCATTAGATGCTGAAAAAGCCTGAGACAAAATATAACACCCCTTCATGTTAAAAGTCTTAGATCAGGAATTTAAGGCACATATATAAATATAATCAAAGCAATATACAGCAAACCAATAGCCAACATCAAATTAGAGAGATACTTGAAGCAACCCAACTAAAAATCAGGTATAAGACAAGGATGTATACTCTATCACTGTATATTCAATATAATATTCAAAGTTCTAGCCAGAGCAATTAGACAAGAGGAGGTCAAAAGGAAGAAGTCAAGATATCACTATTTGTGGGTGTTATAATAGTATATGTAAGTGACCCCAAAATTCCACCAGAGAACTCCTACAGCTAATAAAAACTTGAGCAAAGTGGCTGGTTATAAAATTAACTCAATCAAATCAGTAGCCTTCCTCTACACAAAAGATAAAACTGGTTGAGAAAGAAATTATGGAAACAACACTGTTCACAATACTCACAAATAATATAAAATATCTGGTGTGATTTTAACCAGAACACCACGTTTACCACTCTACATGGTGTTTTGGCTACTCTGAAATATGTGCTTATATATATGCATTTTATATTGATGTTGTCAATGTCTGCAAAGAAACTTGGAATATTTTGAAGATAATATAAAGCATATGGGCCAACTGATAGAAAACTGACATCTAAAATATTAATTTTTGATGCACAGAAATGATACAATTTTCTACTTTCTGTGATTTTATGCGGGCCATGTCATTAATGATGTGATACTATCAGAATAATTTAAGGTTTTTTTAATCATCAAAATCTTGTACATTTGTTAGTCACTAATATTTTCCAAATTTCATTTTTTCATTTACAACTCATTAAATTATGAAATTTATTATGATAAATGATATAGAAACATAGAATAGTACTTTAGGCATTGTGAAGTTCCCTTAAATAATCATCTCATTTTATTTTCTTTAACTAAATCATACTAATGACAACTAAGAATGCTAATATTTCATTGCCAGAAATAGGAATTTTGTAGCAGAAGAAAAGAGCAAGTGGTATTTAAATACCATAACTCTATAAATAAATAGTTTAACAGAAATGATACAAAATGTAATGGAAAAACAAATACTACATATGTACTTGAGGTAACTGTATTATACTTTAAAAAGGCCAAAAATTATGCTGACAAGGTTTTAGAAATGAGTAAATGCAACATAGTATAACTTGACATGCTTTGTGAATTCTAGAGAAAAAAATTTAATATTCCATTTACATTTTAGTTATTACCTCTGTCAAGATAAATCTAAACATAATAATTTTCTGGCTGTACTTAAGTCTTCCAAATGTTGGAGTTTATTAATATTGTTTCCAGTCTCTCTCATCAAGCAGAACCATGAAATAGTTATATAAAAAATAAGTATTGCTTACAGTCATGTTGATGACTCCCAATATTTCTGCACTTCACAGTGAATTGCTTGTTCACCTGAGTGTTTAACAGTGTCAGTGTGCTCAACATTATCATATTTAATTGAATAGTTCAATAAGATAATATGCCAGGGCACATATCATCCTGTGAAATCATTCAACACATTAGGCTCATGATAAATAAGGTAACATTTAACTGTATCACAAGGGACGTAGAGGAACTCACACAAACAGTAGGGAAGAAAGGGAGACAGCAAAACTGAGATGAGAAAACTAGGCAAAGAAAGGAAAGGTGGGTAGGCATATGAGAAGCAATTTCTGAATTTGATAGCTCTAGTTTTTGTATGTTTTTGTTTCATAGTTTTTAGGTAAACCTTATTTTTTATATTGTTATTTTTAAGTGTTTCCTTGTTAATTTACTTTGTATAGTGGACAAAAATTATTCTCATGATTCTAACTTAAATATTTTAGACAAACATTTAGAAAGTCTTCATTAAGTGAAATGCTAAATAGGTACTAGATTTACTGAAATTAATGAGAATTCTTTATTATTTTTAGGTTTCCAAATTAAACTAATGATTTTGTCTCCAAAGATTTTTGTAGATGTAATCTTGTCACAGAGTTGTCAACCAGATGGTCCTTGAGAGTAGGAACAGATATGTGTAGGCTCTGTATTTGCAGTGTACTCTCTGATTGATTATGAATTTTACTCAGTTGATTTAGAGGGTATTGTTCTCCAGTGTCCCCTACTCCTTCTGCCTCCGCTCCTTGAGATCCAAGGAGAGGCATTTGATGGAGATATCTCATTTAAAGCCATGTGTCCCAAGGTCTCACTTTCTGTGAAATTGGTAGTTGCATGTCCATATTAGTTCTCATGAATGCTATATTTTTCTTTCTGAGTCTGGGATACCTCACTTAGGATGTTTTTTTTTTTATCTGTCTGCATGAAAATTTCACGATCTCTTTTTTTTGTTAAGAGCTGAGGATGATAGGACAGGTGGTGGTGGTGATTGTGGTGCATGCCTTTATTCCCAGCAACTGAGACAAAGAGGCAGGCAGAACTCTGAATCTGAGTTCCAGGACAACCAAAGCTACACAAAGAAAAACAAAAGATAGACAGATGATAGATAGATAGATAGATAGATAGATAGATAGATAGATAGATAGATCGATCTCTGTTCCAGTGTATAAACCTACCATGTTTTCTTTATCAATTCCTCCATTGAGAGACATCTAGATTGTTTCTAGCTATTTTGAATAAATTAGCAATGATCATGTTTGAACAAGTGTCCTTGCATGCATGCATATACATATATACATATATATGCGTGTACATATATATGTATATATATTATATGATATGTGTGTGTGTGTGTGTGTGTTGCTATAACTGTATCTTGATGTAAATTTATTTCTATCTTTCTGAGAAACTGCTATACTGATGTCCATAGTGGTTGTACGAGTTTGCACTCCCACAGACAATGGAAGTGTTCTGCTTCCTCTACATTAATGACACCAGTTTGTAGATCTCATTTTTCCATGAAGCTCTGAAAGCCAACACTGACGACCTTCAGGAGAGTTTCAAGGAGTCTCTCAGTGGTCTTCTCACAAACAAACACTGCCAAAAATATGCCAAGGAACATTTAAATCCAAATGGAGGTTTCAAAGCAAGACAGATTATATATATATATATATTCTCCTTTAGAAATTCTTAAAATGTGTGTTAGAAAAATTACTCATTTTGAGCTATTAAAATTATTAAGGAAAACTAGGTGTCACAATTTTTGCATATATATGCAACACTTGAAATGTCCAATTGAGAAGAATCATGAGTTAAGAAACCAGCCCAAGATACACAGAAAAACTGCAACTCCAGCAACTAACAAGAGCAGAAGACATTTGTTCAAGATGGAGAGTTGTCTCGGTGGTTAAAAGTCCTTGTGGGTCTTGCAGAGTACCACGTATCCTTTATAGCATACATGGTAGCTCACAACCATCTGTTACTCAAGCTCCAGGGGATCTCATGCTCTGTTCTGACTTCTGCAGGCATCAGGCATACACATAGTGTACAATCATATAATCAAGCAAAATATTCATACACATAAAATAAAGCTTAAAACATTAAAAAGACAAATATATTCTCAGCTATTCTGATCATTTTGTTTAGGTTGATCAAGAATAATATTTAAATACTTTCAGATCTGTTAACTTTAATTGGACTCTGTATCATAATAACTGTTCCTATATCTAACTCCTGTAAATTAACTGAGGTTCTCCTTTTAATCGTTCCCCAGGTGGCTTACGATTAGTACAGGGTAAGGAATCTCATGAACCTGATAATATTCAAATTACATTTCAGGCATTTCAATGGTTGAATGCATATCTTAGATACATTATTGAACTTGGTATGTTTAAACATTATTTCCCAGAAATAAAAAACAATAACAGTGCTTCACAAGAAATGGAGAAGAGCCTGAGGGAAAAGAGGTTCAATGACAGACCCAAACTGGGATCCAGCTCAAAGGAGGCCCCAAGGCCTAACACTATTACTGATACTGTGGTGTGCTTACAAACAGGAGTGTAACATGACTGCCCTCTGAAAAGTCCAAAAAGCAGCCGAAAGAATCAGATGCAGATATTTACACCCAACCAATGGACAGAAGCTGGTAATGCCTGTGGTTGAATTAGGGAAAGGCTGGAAGAAGCTGAGAAGGGCAACCCTATATGAAGGCCAGAAGTCTTAACTAACCTGGACCCCTGAGATCTCACCAAAAAGGCAGCATATATAAGTTAATATGAGGCCTCCAACACATATACACCAGAGACTACTGATCTGGGTTCAGTCAGAGAAGATGCACCTAACTGTCAAGAGATTGGAGACCTCAGGAACAGGGAGGTCTGGTGGGGTTGGGGTTGTGAGGTGGGGACATCCTTGTGAGATGGATGGGGAGGAATATGGATGAGAACAGTCAGAGGCAGACCGAGGAGGATAAAAACTGGACTGTAAAAAAAAAAAGATTAAAAATTAAGTTAAAAATAAAAGCAAACACACTCTGCTAAGCTATAGATGCACATGTATTATGATTCATACCATATAAAAATATCAAAATTTGTACCACTAGAGACAGAAATAATACAGAGAACATGAAATAAAACACTTGTAAGGGAAATAGCTACTGGTAATGACTTGAAAAGGAAACGCCGGGGGTGGTGGCGCACGCCTTTAATCAGCATTGGGGGCAGAGGCAGCGGATTTCTGAGTTCGAGGCAGCTGGCTACAGAGTGAGTTCAGGACAGCCCGGCTACACAGAGAAACCCTGTCTCGAAAAACCAAAAAAAAAAAAAAAAAAAAAAATGTGGTAACAATTTTTGGAAATAACTGTCTTATACTTATTAAAATATGTTTAATATATTTAATATTGTAAGTATAACCATTCTTGGATCAAAAATGGAGGCTAATGCTCAATAACAGGAACTTTAAAAAGTATGTGCATAAAATATATAGTTATGCGGCGTGGTGCGCACGCTTTAATCCAGCACTTGGAGGCAGAGGCAGCGGATTTCTGAGTTCGAGGCCACTGTCTACAGAGTGAGTTCCAGACAGCAGGACTACACGAGAAACCCTGTCTCGAAAAAAACCAAAAAAAAAAAAAAATATATAATAATATATAATATATATATATAATATATAGTTATATAATACGTTATATATGAGGTTATGCTACTCACATTTCCTACTTTAAATTCAAGGTCAGCCCCCCAAAACCTGTCATTCTGTCATTAGGTCATTCTGACAAGAATGTGTTCCTTACCCATTATATAATATGCATTATCAAAAATAATGCACTTCTGTCATAGGCTGATAATGTTCTGTGTAGAATCTTACCCATCCTTAGCTTGCCAGCCTGTTAATTTAATAACTCTATCTCGGGGTCCATTTTCAGGTTCAAGCCATGTATTCTGGCAGACAACATGTTGATGTTGTTAAAGACAAGCTTTAACACAATGGGCAGGAATAAATGTACTCCAAGGACAAAAAGGGCTAGGGTGATCAAGCTACATATGCCATTCTTGAAGCTTGACCAAAATAAAAATACTGACCTCAGGACATGGGTCATTTTATCAGTAGTATTTACCACATCAATACTCAGCAGAGCAGCATTCTTTAAATTTATAAACTCATAATACAAAGTTAAAACATCCAGAGAAGTGTTAGAATTATGCCAAATACACTGCAAGTGTCTTTAAACTTTTCTAATTATAATGACTACCACTGTAAATTTTAGAACAAACATGAATCCAATGGTATTTGGCATGACACTTGAGATGGCTCCTTACTCTTAAACTCTGAAACTCCTTCCAAAAATTTGAATAGGATAAAGAACATCAATCTGTTGTTCCAAATGCCTATCTAAATCCTCTTGTATATTCAACACATTAGTAACAATAATCCTGGGAATGTTTACAGAACTTTTTTTATTGCCTTGCTTATTCTTTGACTATTTATATTTATTGTCTTGCTTGTTCCTTGACTATTTGCATCTATTGTATTGTTAGTTCCTCAACCTAGAACTGACCTTAATATTTGCATGTAATTCAAATGATATAAAAGCAAAAAGGAGGAGAGGGTATGGAATAGGAGTTTTCTAGAGAGGGGAAATGTGGAAAGGGGATGGCATCTGAAATGTAATAAAATATCAAATAAATAAATAAATAAATAAATAAATTCAAGGTCATCAGCTAGATGAAGTACAACAAGCTATCAACAGCTGCTGAGAGAAGCAGAATCCATTTTCTCCGGGGATGAACCAACTGAAGTTTCATCCAATCCCAAGTGGTCAGTAATAAATATATCTAAATATATATACATTTGCATATGAGCAACACTAAATGAAGATGGTAGAATACACCCACGCCCCGCCACACATATATATATATATATTCACATATATAATAAATAAAAAAGAGCTCATGGATTTGAGAAGGAGCGGGATGAGCAGAAACTTTGAATAAAGGAGATGGAATGTGGAGATGATGTAAATACAGTACTCAGTACACACTAATGTATAAGATTTTCAGAAAAAGTAAAAAGAATCACTGCGGTTTTAAAATAAAATCTCTTTAGAATAGATAAATAGTAGACAAGGAATAATAAATATGTAATTTTTTTATATTTAATTACAGTGTGATGTGCATCTCTACATCAAATATTCTATGGAATGTATCTTAGATTGAAGAAAAATTTTCTTCCTTGCAATAGGAAAATATTACAGAAAATGCGTAGCTTTTAAAAGTCATTGAAACACTTAAATATTACATAAAATACTTGATAATTTGTTAACATATGTAAATTGTGGAAACAGTCATTCTGAAATAATCTTATTACTGGATTGTCTGTTTGTGGGCCTTTAAAATATATTGATAAAATATATTAAATAATTAAACCTAGGTGAAATGAACATGAGCCATGATTAACCTTGTTATTCATAAAAAAATAAGATAATGCAACATTTTCTCAGCATTTCCACAGTAACAATTATGTGACCACTTTTGAACCATTATATTCCTTAAAGGATATGTAAGATTGCCATATTATAAAATCAAATAATACTAACTGTTCAAAATTATAAAGCTCAAGGGAGTGATACATACCTGAAACTCTCTAATTTCAGCTTTTCATAAAGTCTTGAATATGAGACATTTGATTGAATGCATTAAAATCATATTGCACAGTAGATATTCCATTTTCATTGACTATGTGCTCTTGTTTAAGTCCATGTCATCACAAGTGGTTTTGCTCCATTCTAAAATAATCAAGAAAATACGTGATGTCACAATGAATAGTTTGCTACACAAAATTAAATTATTTATTCAGGCATTAAATCAGTCTACTATCAATGAACCAAAGATTCAACAATAGTAAACAGAACAGGCTTGGTGACCTTTTCCATGATTATATCATATATATAAATGTATCTAATTAATAAAATTTAATAACATGTGAAAAAAATAAATATAATACCATGTTAAAAAGTTATACTATATAAATAAAGTACATAAGTGAAAGGAAACTTCTAATTTAAAATATAAATAACATCAACAGAACTAAAAGCTTTTTAATATTTATGAAACACATGATGGTGAGTCACATTGAATAGGATGTTACGAATATAGATAGATTACTTCAAAGAAGTTTGTAAGATTACAAAAGGCATGGTAAGGAAGGTTCTTAAAGTAATATACTGCATTATGCTACTTAATAGGTCTCTGAGCATTTCAATAAACATGGACTTTATTAAAGAAGGAAAATGTTTAGACAGTTATTGTCATTGTTAAAAGTTAAATGTATTGGCTGAGGAAACTCGTGCTTGGGTAGCACAAGGGTAAGAAATTGAGCATTAATTTTCTCTTTAGGATAGCTTATAACAGCCATAAATGAGGAGATAACAGGAATTTATTCTCAGATTTTGACTCATATTTTGAATAGTGTCTACATTGCTTGTTTACAAGTTCCTCTACTACCCATCCAAGAACATATGAGAAGATGCATTGTATCTGAGCAAAAAGGAAGCAGGGGGAGGCAGGACAGGGAAGAGGCAGAGACATAGTGAGAGACAAAGACTCAGCGACAGAGAGACTGAGAGACTTTTCTGTTAATTTGAAAATGATTCAAACACATTACTATCATTTTGTCCACCAGATCAAGCCAGTTGGTTAATAAGCAACATATAGAAAGCCAGTGACATCTCTACTGGGCTGTAGAATCCCTTATACTCAGATACAGGCCATGTTTATACAATCTGCCCCACAACTTCAGAACTCCAAGATTCAATTTCAATTTAGCTCCTTCTG
The DNA here is from genome assembly GCA_021653895.1 of Mastomys natalensis. NCBI lineage: Eukaryota > Metazoa > Chordata > Mammalia > Rodentia > Muridae > Mastomys > Mastomys natalensis. Next base: position 435,595 of record JAJTUV010001905.1, on the reverse strand, counting down.
TAGATACAAAATCAAAATCTCATTACTGAAAAACTTGAATGCATAATAATTTTAAATTGTATTTTTTGTGTTAACAATTTTTATAGAATGTGCTCCATAGGGGTCAAAATATGGCAGCTTTCGCTGATTTGAAATATCATTTTACTAATCTTTGTATGGAATCTCAAAAATACAAACAAGTAAAAGGTAAAACTTTATGGGATTATATGAAAAATAATAATAACTCATAAATCAATTGTACTATATTCTATTACAGAATTTAATTTTGGAGAACAGGACTGTGTCCTTTGAGTGACAATATTGATATGAAATGCATCATGCAACCTCTTGAACATAAAGTTAATGTCCAATAAGAATGGTGATTCTAAGCCCATGAGTGAGCTTCTTTATACTTATAGTCTCTTATTTGTGTTTCTCCATGTGATATGAACCTTGGCTTTAGAACCAATGTATTTCTGAATCAAAAATGCAGATGACTCTTAGGTTTATTCCAAGTCTCCATATATCTCATAATGAATTTCTGTACAACACATAACAGTCTTTATATGTCTAGCCTTGAATGTCACCCAACATTTTAAAGCAAAATGTAGATAAGAGTAAATTGTTACTCATAGGATCTCATTAACATTGGTCTTTATGTTCCTCTCTGTTTCTTCCATCTAGCAGTTAGGTATGGTTTATAATGTCCTATGGCTACAGTCACTGAACTTGTTTTAGACTCTGAACTATGTTGATGCCCATATTAATCAGGATGCAAATTCATCTTATTATCATCCTGGAAAACTTTCTAAAATATATCTCATTGACCACCAAGGTACAGAAGCACTCTTAGGTGTGGAATCCTTATTTCTTGCTAAGATTAACAAAATTCCTTATATTCTGCCCTACCTGTCATGTTTTGGATTTTTTTTTTAGCTGCTTGCATGGATGCAGACTTGCCTAATGTCTGAAGGCATAGAAAAACCAGAGTATCTGATCACATTACCTTAGCACAGACACAATTCTGCTTACCTCTAAGAAAGCAGTAGACAGTGTTGAAAGTCTTTATTCCCTACAAACATTATCAGCTCTCAGACTACAGTCAAGTGATCTTTTCTCACTAATTGCTGTTTTTCTTTAGAAAAAAAAAAATGGCAAGCAGTGAAACATTCATTTTCAAAGGCAAAGCAAACTCATAAAAACATAATAGTTATGACTCTAAGAGGTTGAATAATTAACATTTTGCAAATTGATTCCCAAGTTTTTTAACTTGGAAGAAGGCTTATTATATAAAAAGAACATTGTTTAAACTCACACACTATCTTGTTATGCAAATACCTACTCTTGTGTTTATTTAATGTGAGTGCTAGCAGTAGGGTATTAGGGCTAATAAGGCAAAGCACACCTGCAATAGTGCTATTATTTTAAAAAGGAAAGAAAGAAAAGAGCACTTTCTTGCGTCTAGATTATGAGATCTGCCAATTCACTTAGTAGTTGCTAATATAGGAAAAGATTAAACAGATTACTCAATAGAATTGATTAAAATAGGCAATAAATTCCCTTCTACCACTCTATTTATCTCACAGGTGATATATTTGCCAACGTATTACTTGTGCTATACATGGGTTTGGGTTGTTTCCTCTTATAAACAAGTTCTCATGTAGTTCAGACTGCCCTTGAAATTGCTATGTAGTAAAGCCTGGCCTTGAACCTCCACCCACCAGGATCACAAGCACGGACCACCACACCCAGATTGAACTGCTAATTCTGAAAGCATAATTGATTGGCAGTTAAGTTGTTTTAGTTGATCATGAGATATGCTTTTTTTTTTTGCAGAAATAAAAAATATGACTGGCAAGTTTGGAGAATTCTATACACAGCATTGTGATGGAGTTTCCTGAGGAAAAGCATTGATCAGATCAAAAAGTGTGATCAAAGCATATAGACTGCATATTAGAACCCAATAAGAGGAACTTGGAGCAGGAAATGTAAAGATAAACAAGGACCTGTGAATTAATTAAGTCCCAGTAAGTTCTTCCAATGCCATTACAAAAGAAGCTTGCACTCTTGACACAACACAGCAGTATTTTCAAAAGGTTCAATCTGCTTTCTTAACACATCATTGAGTATTAAGTGTATACTGGGAAATAATTAGGAATATGATCCTTAGCTTCTAGGTTGAAACACAAATGACTGGTCAATTCCCATAAAACATTACAATGTGAGAATGAGAGACTGAGAGAGAAAAATGTAAACATCAGCTGAGAAAACATAGAAGTTGCATTAAACATAGGAAGTTTGAGATGTTTATGGACTTAAATAGTAAATTTGGTTATAAGAGTCATAGCTCAAAGGGTAAATATGGAGTAAGTGCCATGTATAATGTTTTGAAACTCAAGGGTTAGTGAAGAGCTCCTAGGAACTTAGAACTAGAAAATTATCATGGGTACCAGCACAAGTGCATATCTACTTCACTGTGTCATGGCCCAGAAAAACATAGACCAAGTACTAATAAGACATAGCTGCCTTTGGTGCTATGATAGGAACTGAAAATCAGGAGGATTTGAGGGCATGGTTATACAAATGAATGGCCACTTCTCAAGATGCATTTAGCAGCAGTACATTTACCTCCTGCCTCTTTATTTTTAATCCCCACCTTGTATGTCAATGCATGTGTACGTGTGTGTGTGTGTGTGTGTGTGTGTGTGTGTGTGTGTGTGTGTTTGTATAAGAACCATAATATCAAAGAACAACTTTGGCTGCTTTTTCTCAGTGACCACCTTGTAAAAGAAATTGAGTCCACTTATTGCTGCTATATTCATATGGATGTCGGACCACCTGAGCAAGGAGAGCATCTCAAAAGAAGCATCAATGAAAAAAATAGTCTAGAGCCAAACAGTGGATGGAGCTTGAGGACTCTTAAAGAAGAATAGGTGGAAGGATTGTGGGCCCTAAGGAGATAAGAACTGCACAGGAAGATCAACAGAGTAAACGAACCTGAACCCTTGGAGCTCTCAGAGACTGAATCACCAACCGTGGAGCATACCTAGTCTACACAGATCTACCTCCATGGGCTGAACCTAGGCCTCCCTGCACATATGTTGTAAATGTGCAGCTTGGTTTCATGTAGGTCTCAAACATCTGGAGTGGGGGCTATCCCAAAACATGCAGCCTGTATATGGAGTATGGTCTTCTAAAAAAAAACAGTTGTTCAGTTGTTCATGGAATATTATTTTTTTATATCTCTTGTATTCAGTTTGCAACTACTTCATTTTTGTATGTATATTCATGAGGGATACTGGACTATAAATTATATATTTTGTTGGGTTTATACTTGATTTCACTATTTCAATATTATTTGCTTTGTGAAGGAGCTTATTGTGGTTCTGAATTTTTTTAAACATAACTCAAAAAGTATTGCTTGTTTGAAGGCTCTATAGAATTCTTGTATAAGTATATCTGACACTTGGTATTTTGCTTGTTTGTTTCTTTTCATTTTATTCTGTTTGAATGCTTTTTAAATTTTTTTGATTTGCTGAAAATAAAAATAAAAAAATAAATAAATTAAAAAAAAAAAAGAAAAAATAGTCTCACCTCACAGCAGCCATCAATACCAATAGTTCCTCAGCTAGCAGTAGAAATTCATGAGCCCCTTTCCCTATCCTTTTTAGGAATTTTTGGTGGCTTGATATTGTCTGCCAACAATTATACACATGTGTACATTAAACAAAATAAATTGCTTTTAAAAAACTAGAAAAAGTCTTTAAAATAAACAATAAAATCAACACATTAACTTAGCAGAAATTGGTATTAACTATATAGAAAAGAAATGCTTGGTACATTAGGATGTAGAAAACATTTAGTCGTTAATACTTTAATGAACAAAATCAATGACACAAAAGAAAAATGGTCATAGTAAGACAGAAATGGTAAAATGCTGTATGAAAACTGATTTGATACATAATATGGATTAAATTATAACAAAAGTATAAATTTTACATTATCATGTTAGCAAAAATTTAATTGTCTTATATATAATATTTACATGTGAAAAGCTATGGTAAATCAACAATACAGCATGCTAATATGATAATGAAAGAAATCTTTATAAATTAGACGAATGGATGTGGATGTGTGCATTTGTATGTGAACGTGTATAAGTACATATATATGTAGTATAAATATGCAGTATATAAATGAGCATGCATTTTTACATAGCTTGTACTCTGTGATCTATCCTTGATGTAGGGATTGAAAAGAAGTAGAAGAGAAAATATTGAAAGAATGCAAAAGAAAAAGAGCTATATGGTTGATAGATTGTCAATTTGTCAGATTCTTGAACATCCTAGGAGGCAAATAGCTGTGATTATCTATGAGACTGCTTCTAGATAAGGCTAATTGCAGTCGCAGAACTCACCCTAAATGTGAGCAATACCATACTAAGTTTTATAGTCCCAGAGGAGAAAGTGAGCTGAACTCCAACAACCATCTCTCTCTCTGCTTCCAGACTAAATATAATGTGACCAGAGAGCAATTTGTCTCATGCCTTATCTTGCAATGATTGATTACAACACCTGTTACTACTTTCAATATTATTGTTATATTAATGCATTGACAAGGGTATAGAACAATAGAAAGGTGATAGGAATAACATAGCTGATGTAAACTCGTCATTTCTGAACTATTTTAAGATGTTCACATGAAAGAACAGCCAAAGGAAATGAAAGAGCAAACTCCCTTCTATCACGATTTATTTCATACATAAGATGCACTTGAAACATTTAAAAGAGAAAAACAAACCATGCCATATGAAGTCCATTAGTCCACATTAGTCCATGTTACCGAGAATTCACATCCAAAAGGAATTAGTAATAATTGTCTTCTTGACAATCTGGTATTTTGTAAACTGTCGTAAGTATAATTATATTCTTTATAATTTGTGTATATCCTTATCTTGCAAAATTAAGAGTCACCTTAAACAAAGAGTCTGGACTGGGTACAGGCTCCATATACACCAATTCAAGGAGTTTTAGCTAGGGTCAGTCACCCTTATAGCTTTCTTGCTCTTATTTTCTACCTTATCTCAGAGATGTTCCCCATATCCAGCTGTCTATCCTAGAATTCTCTCCCTCCATGCTCCCCTTACCTGATCACTCCTGTTCTCATTCCTACTCTTATGTCTAACTCTTCCCCTCTTCATCTCCACCCTTCTCAGTGAGATTCACCTGTCCTTCACTTGAAAGCATCTTGTTAGTTAGCTTCTTTGAGTCTGTGGATTGTAGCATGATTATCCTTTACTTTAGAGCAAATATCCACTTATTAGCACATACCATGTCTAAATTACAAGTGACATCATTGTGTTCTACACTATCACAAACCCCCATACCATCCCTGGTAATTTTTCATTCCTAAAATCTTTGCTAGGCCTCTGCTTTGTTTACTAGTCTCATGCCTGTGAGAAAATACTCTGAAAAGGACAACTTCAGTGAAAATGGGCTTGTTTTGCTTTACAGTCCAGTCTGTCATGATAGATGAGTCGTGGCAGCCAGAAATCATTGGTCACATTGTGAGGAAAATAAAATTCTTGTACTCAACTCACATTTTTGATTTTTCATATAGTCCAGGATCCATCCCAGGAAATACATGTCTCTCTCAGTGGTCAGGTTTTTCTACCTGAATAACTCTACTGATAATAGTCTCATATCAGAAAGATTCATTTCCCATGTAATTCTAGATCCCAAAATGTCTACTGATACTAACCAAAATAGATGCCTGTATGGTAGACTTTCCTAAGCTAAGAGTATCAGTTCATATGTCTTCACATTCTCATTGGCCTCACCTCACATGTAACAAAATTTATAGTTAGGCTGGAGAGATGGCCCAGCAGTTAAGAACACTGACTGCTCTTCCACACATCCTGAATTCAATTCACAGTAACCACATGGTGGCTCACAACCATCTGGAATGGAATCTGATGCCTCTACTGGTATGATTGAAGACAGCTACAGTGTACTCATAAATAAAATAAATCTTTCTTTTAAATGTGACTTCATTTATTTACTTATCTTTAGGCAAATTTTGAGTCTTGTATGTTCCCATTTTTATAATTAAAGAAATTATAACTTTAATGCATGATTTATTAGAAGTCTATCATCAAGTAGAGTCAACATTTGAACCTACCACTCTACCTACTTACCATCAAATCCTGATTTAGTGGGGCTGTTGTCAGCATGGTACACACCGAATGTCGTCAGTATGGTACAGATTGAGGGCTCTCAGTGCGGTACATACCGGGGAGGTTGTCAGCAGAGCACAATCTGAGAACCTTAGTCACAGATTCTGATCACAACCCTGCCATGTAATCTCATCATGACCAAAAATATTTAATGTTCCTGGACCTATACTCCGATCTATAAGAAAGAACTTGTTATATCTACTTCAGAGCATTTTAAACATGAAATTGGACATTCGTAATGCCACAAGCAGAATCTGTCTTTCAGTAAACATTATTTCTGGCTATTGTCAAACCACCCATGTCCTACTTTCAAGGACTAAAGAATCAGTATGACTTTGGGGTGACAGCCACAACCAGGTTATCTGATGGGAAAGTTAACCTTCATTTCACACACAGAAACTAGCTTTGCTTTCACAAAGAGCTGCTGAGAGTTTCACTTTATTTTAGCTGCACCTTGATGCATGTTAGCACCTCAAACATCAAAGGACAGGTTTTGAGTGGAGCTCAAAATTGTTATATACAGCAATTTAAATTGAATTAACATACAAAGTGAAAATTGGAAAGGATAGAAATTAGGACAAAAATTCAGTGAAGTATCTAAGGTCAATATCTGTTATAATGGGAGAAGGATAAATGAAACCTTTATTTTCTAGTTTTTCAGACTTTTAGTCTGTGGGTATTTTCTTTTATTTAAAAATTGAAATTCATTTACATTTGAAATAAGAAGTGAAAAGGTAGGGTTCCAAAGACAATTTATTATATTAAATATAACTACAGGAAATAGTAAAAAGCCTAAATGTCTTTTTTACAAAGGACAAATAACACTCAATTGGTATATTAAGTAAATGCATTAATATGCACCTATTGAAAATGGTGGTGGATTTATAATCTTGAAATTTATAATCTTGAAATAATATGCAGTTATTTTAAAAAAAATTATAAGCTAGAATGATCCAAGTATAAAATTAAAGTATACATGATGAATATAAGTCAGAGGAAATAAATTTTTGAAAGTGTATTTATTAAATATATAGAATATAAAATTCTATTAATTACTTTTTCTCTCCCATTTTAAATGTAGCCTAAATATTTTAAATGCTTATAAACTTATAACCAAAACCAAATAAAGCTATTAGAAATTTTAAAAGTAAAGAAAATTGGTTAACCTTTGGCCTGATATACATTTGGCCTTCAGGAGCCTACCTTTCCAACATCATCGAGTCTAACCTCAGTTCTTTCCAACTTCCTCAGTAGCCGTGACCTCGTCTTAATGAGTATGGCTCTGGGCTCATCCTAGGTCTCACTGCTTCTAATCCTAAATGTCCTAGCGAATATTTACTGCCCAACTTTATGCTTCTATCTATACCACCAGACCATACCTCAGACTTACCCTTGGTTTCTATCACAGCCCCAGGCATATTCTGGCAGGGAAGTGCTACCCAGAGCTTTGTGCTGACAGCCAGTTTCAGCACAATTGTCTGAAAACTCTCTGCTTTCAAAATTAATACCATTACTTCTTACTTATGTGGGATGAATTCATAGATTTATCTTCTGAATAATCTAGATTAAAAATTCTTCTTTTATAACAGTACTAAAATCGATTTTCAAAATGTTGTTTAAGGTATCAAGACATTGAGTTCTTTACAATAACATCGTGACTAAGCTGATCTGCTTCCCCTGTATAAAAACAACTGTGTCCCTCCCTGTTACCATCATAATGTTTGCATATGACACTTTTATATAAGATCTATAATCCTACATTATTATTTACATTGTTTCAAACTAAATGATATCCCTAAGAATAAATAAATTTCATCTGTAAAAGTTACTGCTAATAAACTTCACATCATGAGGATATTTAATAAAATATATACTTCATAATATTGATGATAATTTTGACTTCTCTTTACTAATTAAAGCACTGTGTCCATGCATCTCTTGCATTGACAATAGTCCTCTATATCATCTTTCTGCCTTTTTCCTACTGGGACAAGATGACTAAATGCTTTCAAGAGCAGTGCTTTCTGAGAATCCCTGGACTGGCTATGCATTCTATCCCATTTGTAATATGCCTGTGTATAGAGGGATGAATGGCTTAGATTCAACCTCTTCCTGTTATCAAGAAAGTCACACCTTACTTCGAAAAAAGGCCTTGGTCAATGTGAGACCACTTGAAAACTAGTATGTACTTTGAACATTTTTTGGTCATTTCATTCAACTAAGAGGAAAAATGAAATAAGTATCTCTGCTTACAGAAATGGAAAGTGACATAATTTAACATTTAAATTGTAGCCAAAATATAGAAACTTAGAAAGCTTGATGGGGGGAAGGGGTTAGGGATTTAGCTCAGTGGTAGAGCACTTGCTTAGCAAGCAGGAGGCCTTGGGTTCAGTCCTCAGCTCTGAAAAACAAAAAAAGAAAAAGAAAACAAGAAAGCTTGATAGTGCTCTGTTGTAGATACACCAGGAGGAAGAAGAGAGATGCAGAATCCTGGCTGTTTTACATGGCTCATTTTACTAAACTCTCTGCGGACAGTGCAATTATTGCATTTAAAAAATCATTTATCTATTTTTTTATAAAAAGCATGTAGTTTTAATTTGATACTATTAGGGAAAAATATGACATTTCCAAGTACTGTGTTGCTGTAACTACATAAAAATAAATATTCCCTGACTTGTTATTTTTGACCACATTTTCTCGTTAATTAGACATTTAATTATTTGGCATGCCAAATCAATCAAACACAGTATTAAGATTAGTATTTTACCAAACGACATGTTTACCATAGCCTAGATAATCTGAACATATAATGAATTATCACACTACCTTTTCTGTTTGCTTGTTTTGGGTCATTAAGTCACAAAGTAACAATGCACTGACTGTCAGTGCATTGTTAACAATCACTATACACTATCTTAGAGCAGTACATCAGAAGCTTTAACTAGTCCACTAAAACCAGTACCTTAACCCAGTTCTGGCTGTTCTATTATCAGACAACTCAGATAAGACATCTAATATCATTTTTGAGCAGTTTAAAAGTAGTTTAACATTTCATTGGCAATGGCTTTCTTTAGCACATCTTTATCCTGGCTTTTCATATGTATATAAGGTAAGAATTAAGAAACTAAATGACTTCACCAGTTGATTTCTATGACAGGATACCACTATAGTTCCTAAAAGTCTATAATTAGCTTTTAGACTCTAGACTATGTACTAGAACCTACCAACACAAGAACATTAGACTATGTACTAGGACCTACCAACACAAGGACATTATATTTGTCTTCATTATCTCTAAATTTTATTGAATGGAATTAGACTTAAGATAATCAAATATTCAAACCTCAATGGCTAGATGATAGAAAACAATTATGGGAAAACTGCGTTCATAGCAACTGTAGTTCTAAAAGGAGATGGCCATGTGTTCATTGAGTGTCACCTGATCAAGATCAGAAAATGATGAGTGAATGAACCTTGCAGAAATACTGAGAATGAATATGAACTCAGAGTGTCTTAGAGTTTTAGTTGATGCAGTGAAATATCCATGACCAAAGAGCAAGTTTGGAGTAAAGGGTTTATTTGGCTTACACTTCCATATCACTGTTCATTATCAGAAGAAGTCAGGGCAGGAACCTGGAGGCAGGATCTGATGAACAAGCCATGTAGGGGTGCTGCTTACTGGATTGTTCCCCATGGATAGTTCATTCTGCTTTCTTATAGGACCTAGGGCCATGAGACAAGGATGGTACCACCCATAATGGGCTGGGCCCTACTCCATCAATCAATAAAAGAATATCATCCAGGTTTGTCTCCAGCCTGATCTTATAGAGGCATTTTCTTAAATAAGGCTCCCTCCTCTCAGATGACTTTATATCAAGATGATGAAAAACTGTCAAGCACACAGAGGGAAGCACTGAATAGATGCTGCCCAGTGTATCTGAGAACTGGAATTCAAGCTTTACAGCATGTTGCTAAATTAAACTAAGCTAACCTATTATTGTCCACAATTTTAGAAACTTCACTATAAAAGTCTACTGTTCAAACTGGAGTGGGAACTATTCCAGAGACTGTGAGATGTGTTCTACTAGCTGAGTTGCCTTGTCTGGCCACAGTTGGAGGGGAAGCACCTAGATTCTCAGAAACTTAATGGTGCCAGGGATACACAGGGTATCCCCTGCCTGCTCAGAGGACAAGGTGATGGGGGAATTGGGAAGAATTGTGGGAGAGGGTAGCAGGGTCAGTAAGTGAGATGTAAACTAGATAGATAGATAGATAGATAGATAGATAGATAGATAGATAGATAGATAGATCATTTTTTAAAAATCTATTGTTCAGTAAATCTAAATAAATAAAGTCAAATATTCTCAGAAAAGCTATAAATTCACCATTTTCTACTCAGACATATCTATCAATGTATCTTAGAACCTATGTTATTAAGGTATTCTTCAGTCATTAAATGCACTGAAAATTAACTGAACTATCTGGCAACTAAGTAAACAAAGCATTAATTTGACTTTGTTTCTCTAAATCATTCTTATTCTAGAGAATAATGTAAGCCTCCTGGTGGTTTGCTTCAGATACATAAAATTTCTAGAAAGCCACAAAAATTGCCTTTTATAATACAAAGTAAATTTGAATAAAAATGTTTGGTATAAAATTATATCTATGTCTATACTATCAAAATTTTTGGAGATAGTATATAAAATTACTAATCAATATCATTTGAATATTATTTCATGGGCCTTATTATATGATGATCATGTATCTGTGGTATGTATTCAATATTATCATAGTACTTAAAAATAATAATGGAAGGTCCCATAGTCCTATTCTTTCAAGGTAAGTTGAGTTTAGGCAGGATATTTTCTCAACCAAATCTACAGAGATGTTCCATAAAAGACATGGAAGTTACAAGTAAACACTGCAGCTATAACAAAGTGCTTGAGGCCATGTATATCCCATAGGAATCATTATTGCTATTTAAAGGAATTTTCAATTTTCCTACAGATAGAAACACCTTTCCTATATATTTCTTTTGTTAGCATTTCCTCCTAAGAATCTAACCATTTGTAATGAATTCTCATATTCTCCTCTCTCTCTCTCTCTCTCTCTCTCTCTCTCTCTCTCTCTCTCTCTCTCTCTCTTTCTCTCCATTCAGTGTCCAAATTGTCCAATAAAAAAACAGGGACACCAATGACAAGATGGCAGTGAACTTCTTGCAAAGAGATATTTAAAAGGTACTTAAAAAATTTTTTTGGAAAGTGTACTTTAAGATGGTTCTAAATTTCCAGGAATCACTATGGAGGATCTGGCTGCTTCCAGGACAATAATAGTAAGTAGCAAAAAGAAACTTTTAAAAATCCTATTGGTCCTGCAGCCTCCTGCCAGAGTCCCACACAATAGCAGATACTTAGGACTAGAATGGCTTCAGTGGAGCAACACTAATGCATTTGACACAGCTCCCACCCTGGCATTATGCAGAGGAGCCTGCACTTATCCCTTTGTAAATTGGAGACTCTTTTAACCAGGAATCCCAGGATGAAACAGAACCATTTTCCTCACGGCAAAACAAATCCTTCTCCAGTGAATTTTGTTATTGTTTATTGTTACACTGTTTTATCAGCACTAAACTGTATGAAAGCTTCAATTAGTTCTTGATGAATGATCCCATAAAAGCATGTAGTTTCATTTCCCCTGCCACCAGATATTTCACTGAGTGTTATTAAATGAAATATAATTGGGATAAGATTTAGGAACTTAAAGAGGCTGTAGTGCTCTCAGTTCAGCCTGAAATGGTTAGTCATCAGTGCAGCTCAATCACATCCGATGCACTATACATACAAATTTCCATTGCCTGGTCCTGAGAAGATCACAGAAGCACTGCACACATTCTGATGCCCTTCATGAGGATGAAGGCTGTTGGTGTGATGCTATGTTCAGTGTTAGGTCATATAATTGTTACCTCCACACAGGAGCAGAACGTGTCTCTAGCCATTATATTACACAATAGCTTGTACCTCCATTGGATGCTACATAGCACCAGTTTAGTGTTCCAGAAAGAGCAGGGACCATTTCTTGTTTCCTTTTAGAATAGGAACTATTTTTCTACTAACATGGAAAAAAGGCTAATTTTTCCCTGCCGCAATCGTTGCTAATGAAATGTAAAACATGGCACTTTTAAGACAGATGATTAAAGGAAGATGACAAGCTTGGGCACTTCTTTCATATAGATTCTAATATATATATTTAATTTTTCAGAAGAGAATGAAGGCTAAAATGAATAGTTACTCTCTCTTAGAGTGCTTTAGGAAGCTCATGGAAGAAAGGGGGGTCCAGTCTTCTTACTTTCTTGGTGAGTATTTTGTGTTGATATCATCGGCTGTTTCCAGCACTTTGAATTCATAAGTAAACAAAACAGATCATTGCCTTCGAGTGAATTCTACAGACTCTCATTAATTCATACCCTATATTTTGAGCAGAAATTTATAAAGTGTCATCTGTGGATTATTTAGATGCCAAAGATAACACTGCTATCATGACACTGAGACATTATTTCTTCATATCACAATGCACACAACTGTATTGACAGAACAAGATGAAAAGCTATCTAAACTTTGACCATTTTGCTCCAAACTATATTAGCAGTCATTTCAATGTTCCTTTCTTTCCAACTTCCTTCACCTCTGCCTACCTTTCTTCTTTCTTTTCTTTCTTCTATTTCATTTTTTACCTCCATAGAACCTAGTTAAAACATGAAAAAATGAATTCAAGGATTGCTATTTCACGTGTATTTAGTATGACCATGAAAATGACAGGACACATTTACTAACCCACACAAAGACAAAGAACATCTAGAAAGCAGTCTTTTCTCTCCCCGTGTGATGGATCTGGGATGGCACATGTGCACAATCTGAAAACCTGGATAAACTAAACAGAGTTTTATAGGCTGTGCTGTTATTTTAAGAAATGACTGGATATCTGGGTATCTGGCTGTGGACATTTAGCATATATTTTAGTAAAGATACAGACTAAACTGACAACATTTGATGCCAATCAAATATTTCTCACATGGCTTAATTTTTTTTTCAGATGGAACTGTTATTGACAGCAATAAATGTATTAAATGTAATTGTTATGTTTCTGTGTAGTATAAAAAAAACATAATAGCCACACAGCATGCACGGGGCATATACAGGTTCAAATAAATGGGTCACAGTAATGAAAGAGGGAACTGGACATGGCTTTGACCCCTAAGCAAGTCACTATCTGCACTTGATACCCACTTGCAAAACTAAACAATTGGTTTTGTGTGGACTTCAGGTAGGAATCTGTCATTAGGCTACAACAAAGAAGTAATTTCAGGCAGGCATCTAAATCTTAGGCTAGAACAAAGATGTAATTTCATACAGAAATCTAAATTTTAGGCTAGAACAAGGAAGTAGGCTTCGGACATGAAAATGACTTTGGGCTAGGACACGGAAGTTGCCTCAGATACTTTGGTCATCTTGATAAGGCCCTAGAAACAGTGATCACAGGAGTGTTCACAGAATTTTGTTTATTGTCTTGCTTGTTCTTTGACTATTTGTGTTTATTGTCAGCTTGTTCCTTGACTATTTGCATCTAGTGTATTGATAGTTCCTCAACCTAGAACTGAACTTAATACTTGCATGAAATTAAAATGGTATAAAAGCAAAAAGGAGGAGGAGGGATGGGAAAGGGGATTTCTATGGAGGGGAAATGGGGAAAGAGGGAAAGTATCTGAAATATAAATAAATGAAATAATAAAAAAGGAAAAATTGTGCATCATACCTTATCATTTTCATAATTGTTACAATTATATTCAATTTATATCTGAGAGAAAAGGATTCTTTTATTCAACTAAAAGAGGGAATTGTTGAGGGTTGTTCTTGTTGCCTGTTGTAATGCTAAGTGTGGGCCCAAAGACCTCAAGTTCCATGAAGACACAAGTGAAACTGTCCTAAAGTTATTTCTGATTGGTAAATAAAGATGCCAGCAAACAATAGCTGGGCAGAAGAGACATATGTGGGTTTTAGTTTTCCTGGGCTTGGGGTTAGAGAGAATGTAGAAGAATGTGAAAAAGTAAAGGAAGTTGCCATGGGTGAGTTGATCCATAAAAACATGGCCCTGAGAACTGGCTAAATGGAGTTTAGAGCAGCCCAGATAAAACATAGTAAATAATAATTCATGGTTATCTATAGGAAAGTAGATTCTATTAGCATACAGTGTAGATATCTACCCAGCTCTTACAATGTTTAAGGCTTATTGTAAATAAAAACTTAAAAATAAATAAAATATGAAGTGAAAGAAGGCAGAGAGGCCTTGCAAGGGGAGGAAAGTACAGTGGATCTGGGAAGTGTTGTAGGAAGCAAAAATCATGATCAGAATACATAGTAACAATTGTCTGTAATGACAACTGTTGTGAAGCTGAGACTTGTGTGTTTCAATCATATATTACAGCATACACAATGAAGTCACAAATAAAAGAATTGACTATTAGCAATTATATTTAGATATTAAAAGATCTCAAAAGCATTAAACATTCCATTTTGTTGTTTAGTTAATTTTTTCTTTTATTCTTCTCTCATACATTACAAAGCAACATATTTTCTCCTACTTCTTCTTTCACATGACTCTTTCTCCTTCATATTCATTCAGAAAAACAAAAACAAACAAACAAACAAAAAAAAAACCAGGCCTCTGATGGTTATCTACTGAACATGGCCTAACAAGATACAGTAAGAGTAGGCATAAACCCTTATTTCTTGTGTGGACTACGTAAACCAATAGGAAGAAAAGTGTCCCTAGAACAACCTAAGTGTTGAATATACCTCTCATTTCTACTGCTAGTGTTCCCATAAAAACACCAAGCTACACAACCATAACATATATGCAGAAAACCTAGCTCCAACACGTACAGGTTCTGAGATTGTCACTTCAGTGTTGCTATGAGCTCTACTTAACTGATTTTATTCGTCATATTGTTGTTGTTTCCTCTACCCATCTGGCTCCTACAATCCTTTCTCCCTCTCTTCTGCCAGGTTCCTCTGGCCCCCTGTCTAGTGTTTGATTATAGGTCTCTGCACCTGCTCCTTTTCATTGCTGATGACTCCTCTCTGATGACAGTTGGGCTAGACACTGGTCTATGAGAATTGCAGAATATCAATAGGAATCATTTTATCACTGTTAATTAATTAAATTTACAAGTTGTATTTGTTTCTATGTGAGTCTCTAGACTGTTCTGCCTCTGATTCCCAGCCATACAAGAGTGTAAAATGTGGGTTCCTTCTCCATGGCATGGGTCTAAAGTTGGATCACTTTTACAATTCTGTACCATCATTATCTATGATTGTAGACTAAGATTGTAGAGGTGTGGTACTGGGTCCTGGTCTAGGTAGGTTCTGAGGCAAGTAGTTTATTCATTGCCCCATTTATCCATCTAATATGAACTCTGTCAGGCATAATGCTGAATTCTGTTGTTTCATATATTTAAATCTTATGTATAAGTGTGTACATGTCCTCACACAAATACTATGGTTTGTGTCCTTTTTGGAATAATCAGCAATATCTTTATTTTGGGAAAACAAACAGTGATAAGAGTAAATAGAATTACCACAAACAACTTCCTAATCTTGATACTCATAATGTTAAAATAAATACCTACTACATAAACTATCTGAATAATTTTAGAAATAGAATAGCATAGGAAGGATTTTCAATGATATTTTCTACTATGATCAATGTCTAGGGTAACTGCATAGATATTTTTAAAGGAAAAAATAAAAAGTTCTACATTCTACCTTAATATCTACATATTTCAATAGTCTTCCTTAGAAACTCAATTTATATGGATTTACCATATGAGTTTAATCTAATTTCATGACTTATTCAAATTTGGACATTTGCCAAGAAGTATATATTGTCTAGTAACATACAAATCTGGAATAGAAACTAGTGTCAACCACATAATTGATAAATATGATAACTGTGGTAATGATGGATGAGCACTCATCACGTTTCACAGAACATCACACAATGTTGCCATCAAGTAAATGACACCAATGAACATTTTCCCTAAATAAAAGAGCATAGTAATCAAGATGACTAACTTTTTTGTCAAAAGAAAATTGTGCTGTTCCAGCTGCTATGCATCTATGTTGAACCATACATAATAGGAACTGAGCAAAACAGATAAAATAATTCCTTAGATTTCTGTTCACCATTTTAATTGTTCTTCCAGATCTTCATTTTAAATTAAGGAATACAAGTTCTAGGCTTTTGATGTCACATTTTCTTATATTAAGACTTT
This sequence comes from Mastomys natalensis, assembly GCA_021653895.1. Lineage (NCBI taxonomy): Eukaryota > Metazoa > Chordata > Mammalia > Rodentia > Muridae > Mastomys > Mastomys natalensis. The sequence goes on along the minus strand of JAJTUV010001905.1, from coordinate 419,054 downwards.
TGAAACTGATAATATTTTTTAACATTTTGCTGTCAGTTAAAAATAGTCAAGCTAAACAAAAATACTTAAAAGCACATTGGAAATGAACATAGAAGGTATACCTAATTTGATCGACAGAACTCATAAAATCCTAATACACAGAGTTGTGAGTTATCTGTGCATATCAGCAAATTTATTATACTGTTTACATTGTGATAATCTAGAATAGCCAACAAGATATTGAAGTAGAAGCACAAGAAGACTGAAAATGCCCAACTTCAAAGCATATAGTAAGGTTTCCATGACCCAAAGACATATGGTAAGTAAATGTATAGACATGTAGATCATTGCAACAGACTTAGAGAATATATTTTCCAAAAGCATACAAAGTACTCCCATAGGCTACACAAAATACCCTTAAAACTCAAAAGTAAACAACTAGATTAAAAATTGAAGGAAGATTCTATAATACATAAATGAAATTATAAAGATGCCAAATACAGAGCTGAAAAGGTAACTCAGAAGTTGAGAGTGTGACTCAGAAATCAAACACTCATTACTGATCTAGTATATACTGGGTTTTATCCCCAGTCCTCCAAAGGGAACAAAACTAGCCATCATAGAAATGCAGATTAAGGAAAAAAAGGAAATTTTGTCACATACCTATCGCATGGGCAAAACTTAGAGAATGGAAATCATCAAATATTGGCAAGATAGACTAAACTTTCATGTATTATTGATTGGAAAGCAATAGGCTCTGTCACTTTGCAGCATAGCTGGAAATTTCTTATAAAACATAAGAATAGCATCAGCATGTGGTTCACTAATCATTTTTTTTTTAAGAAGAAGCTTAACACATGTAAATAAACAAAGAAACTTGAACATAAAGTTTATAGCATATTTATTCATAATCCAAAAGGAAACAAAACATCCTTAAGTAGACAATTAAATGTGAACTACTACTTATCCAGAAAATAGGAGTTTTCTTTGTGCTAAAACAAAAGAGTCACAAAGTTATGAAAATGCATGGAAGAACCTTAGTTGTATATGACAAGTGAGCAATCCAATATGGAAATTCTGCATACTGTTTAAATTCAACTATGTGACAAATTGGAAAAAAATAACAAAATAGAACTGTGTAGAAGGTCAAGCATTCATGTTTGCCAGGGACTATATGGTGAGAGTTGCAGTAGTTAGAAAAAAGACTTTATATAAGTTATTCTGTCTTATTTTACCCAAAACCATACAATACATAACATGGGCTGAGTGGGGAAAACACCTGTCAATGAAGGGGCCTCAGCTTTAAGAAGTGCACCACTCTGGTAGGAGATACAGATAATGAGGAGGATTATGCATTTGTAGAGGCAGAGATATATAAAGAAATCTCTCTATTTCCACTGAGTTTTGCTAGGATCCTAAAACTGCTCTTAAAAAATACATTCTATCAAAAAAAAGTAGATTATATACCATCTGCAAAACACTTTAAAATTAAAATCTGAAGGCTGGGTCCTAGAAGCAGTATTTGTGAAGCTTCAGGAGATTTTCCTTCAGAATTCTCAGAGTGCTTTTGGGCTTCTACTTTAAAGGACTTCGTTTTTGCTAAGGGGTGGCATGTTTCCCACTTTGAAGATCTGGCATGTTTTAATGGTCCTGTCTTTGAAGCAGTGCATGTCTGTGGGATTCCCTCATGAGCACGTTTCCTGTTCGGGGGGAAACGATCCTCTGCTGAAGTTATTTACCAGATTATAGTTTCAACCCCGGAGACAGTCTAATCCCTGACATGGTTATCATCTTTTTGAAAATATTAATATGTTTGGAAAAGGTTCTACTTCTGAAGAAATTCTTCTTGCCAGAAGGAGACTGTCTTTAAAGTTTTAGTGGGTTGTTGTTTTCAAGAATATTATATAGTATAGAATGACTTTACAGGGAAAACATTAAAGTAAGAGATAATGTATTATAATTATCATCTCCTTATAGAATTCTATGGAAAATTAGAATAAAGTATGTAGTAAATATTTTCATTTATTAAATAAAACTAAAATAATTCAGCATTTATGTGACTTATAATTATGTGTGTGTGTGTCTCTGTATGTGTGTGTGTGAACTTTCATATACTGACAGTTTAAAAGCATAAAAGATATTACATGAACAATAATGAACATTTGGTCTTTGTATAGAATAAAGACTATGAGCTTCCTATAAACTTCTGATGATTCCAAACATATACAAATCAGCTTAATAAAAATGATCCTAATAGGGAAATGTATTTAAATGTAAATAAAGAGGGGTGAAAGGAATAGGATTGTAATTGTAAGAATTTCAATAATTTTTCACAGTGAAAGAACAATGGATGGAGAAAGTAACTATACATTCAATCTCGCATGTCTTGTTTGCACCATAGAAAATGTAGAGCACAGAGAGGACAAGGTCCCATGGGGGATTTAATTTTGCTACAAGTGGGCATCCAAACCCAAGGCTTACTTCAGTAGTATGTTTTTCAGTACTTTTCCAGTTTTCTATACGTTTTTCTTTAAGGTATGGACTAATTAGAAAGTATTTTTAATGAAAATATCTTAAGACTCATACTACCTACAGTTGCATTACAAATTTGTGAAATTCCAAGAAGAGCAGTAAAGTGTTCTCCTTCCATGACGTTACTGACAGTAGATGACCTTCAGCTAGAATCTGGCCTCTGACAGCTTTGCAGTCCAGTTTCATTTCTTCTGACCACTTCCTACACTCCTGCTAACTTTCATCCTTGAGTACCCTTCCCCCCATCCGATTTATCATTATTCATTTGACTCCCTCTTTTAGAACAACTGAATCCAACCCTAGCCTCAAGTATAAAAACACATTCTGTGTTTCATGAAGCCATTTATGAAATCAGAGCCTACCTGGCCTCTTAATTCATACAACTTCAACAATATATAGTCTCCTATATCACTCTGACAAGACACGTTGTGTCATATCACATGACTTAGATTTTTTAATGCCTTGAAGGAATAATTAGAATATTGTATATAGCTTTGCATTTTTCTAAATATCATAAATTGGTAGGTTATCTGTGTTAGTAAGATATTTGCATCACCTTTAGAGAAAAAACTAGTAGTGTTTAATTTTACAATTATTTATACTGCTTTTAACATAAAAATTATTTTATTGAAATGAAGTAGTTATTGAAAATACCATACATCTAGATTGATTCAACCACTCAAACACATCACTGCTTTTATATAAAACTATTTTATATAAAACAATGCTATAAATTTTAATGTGTAGTAATGCAGTATACCTAATAACTATAAATTTGATATTACTTTAAATTTTGAATTTATATTAGTATTGAAACTTCTATACAAAACCAAAAATCTCCAGTTGTAGAAGGTAGTAAGTGCTGTAAAAGTATCTTTTATTTGCCTGATGTAATTGTCGTTTTAGAGGCTTATACTAGAAGTAAATGTAAATTTTATTTACCTGCTGATGTGGTAAGATGAGAGATGTACCCAAGCTGTCTGAATACGTAACTTTGGTTGAGCCCAGAGTATTTCTTTTTCTGTTCTAACTATCCCTAGGCATAGACCTGGAAGCTTCTACAATCTTCCAATCTCCATCTGCTGACCTAGGTTCAGAATATTTCAGCCTCTGATACTTCCTGCTGAGCAAGCACAGTCTTCCTAGTTTTTTCTGTCCGCTGGCTGGCTTGTTCAACTCAGCTGTTCTTGCTCAGCCTCCTCTCCAAGCTGACTGATTCATTTGACTTCTCTTAAGTTCTTAATGAATCTCTGCTTGGCCTCAAACTAACTATGGCAATTTGTTCTAACCTCTGGCTCCTTATTATCTCTCTTCAACAGCTTCTGCTGCTCTGCACTGAACTGCATGAACTCAGGAACAAACTCAACTCCACTGCACTGCACTCCCAATTGACTGAACTCCTAAATCACTGTGCTGCTTGTAGCTATTCTCTTGAGAGTTGGACATATCTTATCTCTGATTCATTCTGTCACATCTTTTTCTGATTTGTCAGTTTGTCTGCCACTCAATTAGACATCACTTTCAAACATGACTTCTTCCTTCTTCAAACTGATTTTATCTTTTTTTTTTTTAATTTTATTTTTTTTTTTTTGCTTATTCACTTTATAACCCGTCCCAGTCACCCCCTCCCACAATCCTTCCCCATCTCTTGTTTTCTGAGTACCCCCTCCTCCTGTATCCCCCACCCTGCCACTTTAAGTCTCTGAGAGGCTAGGTGCCTCCTCTCCCATTGAGGCCAGATGAGGCACCCAGCTAGAAGACCATACCCCATATACAGGCTGCATGTTTTGGGATAGCCTCCACTCCAGATGTTTGAGACCTACATGAAAACCAAGCTGCACATTTACAACATATGTGCAGGGAGGCCTAGGTCCAGCCCATGGAGCTAGAAAATATCATCCTGAGTGAGATGACCCAATCACAAAAGAACACACATGGTATGCACTCACTGATAAGCGGATATTAGCCCCAAAACACACAATACCTAAGACGCAATGCATAAACCTCATGAAACTCAAGAAGAAGGAGGAAGACCTAAGTGAGGGTGCTTTTGTCCTTTTAGAATGAGTATCAAAAGATTCAACCAGAGCTCCCAGGATCTAAACCTCCAGCCTGATTTTATCTTAAAAGCGTGTGCTAAGAGTTTGTCTGCATTCCAACTTGATCACAAATACCTAGAAGTCTTTGGAAGTGATCAGAGAAGCCATGTTGCTGCATTCATCTACAAAATATTAACTTAATTATCCATATGATATGCTTTGTAGTTTGAGTTTAACATTGATCACATAGAATCACTGTTTGTATACTATTTTGCATAAAGTGAAACTTAATAGTGATATTTAAGTGGTCTGTGTTGTTCCTCCAAAAGAATCAAATATTTCAGTTAATAATTATCTTAACAACATTAACAGGTTTTGTTGACTCAAGTTTTACTTTTTCCTTTAATAGAATGCTCATATTGTAGTTATTATAGTCAGACAAGTGGTCATCCAAAATTATTGCTAGAAATTAGGATGGGAATAACTATTTCACTGTATATTTATTAATATATTAATTTTTAATAACTTATGATCTTTAGTTAATTAAATATGATTATTTTGTCAGAGTTTCTTTTCCTAGTTTTGAATTCTATGACTATAAATGAATTCAGACCTCTCAATATCACTCCATTTTACTTAGGAGGATTTTTTTTTAGATTCATAGAAAATCATGACTTAATAAAGAATAAAATAAATAAAAATGACAAATGCAAATTTGTGCACTGAAGTATCATGATAAAACTTAGTGTTTACATTCATTTTCTAAAGCACACTTATTTGCTATTTTCAAGTTATCCATTTAATGAAAACATCAACTGAAATTCTAATACAATTTTTGTGTTTGGAGAAAACAATGTGTCATTATAATATTTATAATGAATAATGTATGATTGCTCAATATGCAAGAGAGAAATATAGAAGGAGAAAAGAGAAAGAGGAGGAGAAAGAGGAAAAGGGAGAGAAAGAAACGGAGGAGGAAAGAAGGAGTGCAGTGAGGAAATGGGAAGAGGAAGAGGAAATGGGGAAGAGGAAGTAGTGTTAGAAGGTAGGTGAGTAGAAAGGTCAGGGTGAATCTAGGAGGAATTAAGGATGAATATAATCAAAATTAATTGTATGAAATTCTCAGGAATAAAATATTATCTTAAGAGAAAGAATGAATTGTAATTTCCTTTAAAAATCTTTACAATCACCATAGATATCTGTCTTTACACATTCTAGACTGTTTCAGACTCTACTGCAAAACTTCATCAATTCTTATTTGATTTGTGAAAACTTTAAGTGTCTCTTACTAAAGTCAATAAAACCCATCAGCCAACAAATCAGGTGGCTTTTTAACATTAATATAGTCATAATAATGTCATAGTTGAACTTGACATCCGAACTTGAGTTCAGATCCGAAAAATTTCCTGCTCACCTGTAGCCACAACACTACAGGTGGCAAAGAGTGAAGCATTCCTTGTGCTTCCTGAAGACACCCTGAAGACACACAACGTCTGATACAATACACACAACATCCTCTTCTGGCCTCTGCACATGTATACTTTCACAGGCACATGTATAAATCATACACATATATCCATGCACACCCAGAAAAATATTATTTAACTGTACTCATCACTCTTAATAATTTTATACATTCCTTGTATTTCTTAATATGAACTCTAACTCCTGTTAGCCACATTGTAATTTTTCTAATATGATCTCCCTCTATCAGATTTTCATGTTTACAATTCTTTACAACTTGGACATAGGTCTATCATTATTTTTCTTCTATTTCATATATGCAATAGGCTAAATTAACCATATACCTTTTCATTCTCCTGTCTTATACTAATTTATGCGTCTGAGATAAAATACCCTGACATAAAACATATTAGGGGGAAAACAGTATATTTTAGCTCACGATTTCAGGTTGTCATCCATTACTTCACAGAAGTCACTGTGTCTGGAACTTGAGATACCTGATTACACAATTACATCCACAATTAAGACCGTATAGAAATA